>JAMPIV010006730.1:0-297500 GCA_024509875.1 Oreohelix idahoensis
TGAAAAATGTGAAACATGCTTCACAGACGATGTTTTTCCTTCACCTTATTATCCGTTCATTCCTTCTCTTCTGTCATTCTCTTTCTCCATTCGCCTCTTATCTACATCATAAATGATTAAAAAGTAGTGTTCTAAAAACAAGACAGCGTTTAACTTCACTTTATTTAACTGGATGTAAATTTTATAGAAGTGCGCATGCGCGACCAGATATAACGATAACAGACGTGAAGGGTATCACCACTGCGTTGTCATTTCCAAGTCCTCCCTCTCTCTCTCTCTCTCTCTCTCTCTCTCTCTATATATATATATATATATATATATATATATATATATATATATATATATATATATAGATAGAGGCAGTGGATGATTATTTGTAATTAATACAGATCTTTATTCCTTTAAATTTCTTCTTGAAATTAGGCAGAATTACTCTTTAGGCGCTCCTGGATAACGCCGTGAAATTATTTCTTACCTGGTCATTATGTTTATCACAGGAAATATTAAAAAGAAATAAAACCGTTTGTCATTCAATCAATCCCATGAACATTAATCAAGGGAAATTACTTATGCTGGCATTCAAGGGAAATAATCAAAACGATAAAATTATTAAAATTTTGTGTAATTACTAACTAAAATGTTTATTATTTTACATTGTTTTTATAAATTTTTAATTGCATTCAATTATTATTATTGCAAATTAAACAGAATTTTTTTTCTTATAGTATTAAAGTTGTCATTACTATATGTATGAAGCGTAAGGTTGTTTTTTAAAGTCTAAGAACTGGCTTATAAATTTATAAGACTTTTAAACATTCACAGATTAAACTAAACGAAAACAAGTGTTTCGGTCCCGAAAAATCTGTATTATTTGAAGGCCGATTTGGGCAATTCCCATTCGGCCGTGAAATCAAAACTGAAAATCAAAATGAATGTTTTCTGTGACAAAGACGAGTTATATATGGTATATCCAGCTCTCAGCAAGGATAGCACGAATGTGGAAATAAAATGGAATCGCACATAAGAAAGACAGGGGTGTTTTCATTATCCCTTCACTGAAACTTCTTAGCCATTAAGGTGTTTTTTTTCCCTCATCCCTTGTTTTGACTCTTATCACTATAAAAAAGAGGGCGCTTTAAAATTTCAAGAACGAGGGTGTATGAATTCTTTATCCGTTTTTCCCTTCTCTTTTCAATCTTTAGTATCATCACAAAAAATGCGCAATGTACAACTTCAGAGTGCAAAAAGAGTGTATAAATACGCGAGTGCGAGGGAGTGAAAAGTTTTCTAAGCAGCTGCTCATTGTATTTTCATTGAATCTTCTTTATTGAAATATGTCAAATGAACATGTTTTGTAAATTCAAACGGAATACGAATAAAGATTTTATAAAAAGGATACTCAGCGCGGTGTCCGCAGGCACTATTGTGCCCACCAAGGCACATTCGTGTAAATGAAAGAATAAAGATATAATTTAGCCTGCAAGGTCGGAAGTTAAAGCTTACCCTATGCTAAACGTATTAGGTTTGTTGCGGTTAGTGGTCTCAATAAAATTTCAAAAACTTTTTCGAAAGATACTCCTAACAATAAACATTTGGTCAGTGATACGTAGTGCCTAAGAACACTCTAATGATACATTTGACTAAATAATTTGTTTCTAAACATTTTTTTTTTAAATTCTGAGCATTTCCTGCCACTAAATGCGTTTACTAACCTTATATAAGAATTTTGTTCTAAAACTGAACGTCTTTAAATATGTGAGTCGCAGACCTCTGGTATAGGCACATTAATCATATAAATGAAACATACCACGAGGTCTTTTCGATTTGGACATGCGCCTTAATATAACCGATGACCCTGGTACTTACATTATTATACTTACTTACTTACTTACTTACTTAGTCGTTCCCCTTCTACCGTGAGGTGTAGACGTTTGGAAGAGAGAGCGCCAGACTATCCTATCGGCTGTCTTCCTCCTGGCCTGGTTCCGTAGTCTGTTCCAGTTCGTCGTCTTTAGAATCAGTCCGGTTTTCTCTCTTATATTACTCGTAATCATAGTTTAAAGCAAACAGGTGATTGGTCTGTTGTGCCTTTGCATGGTGGAGGGGCTGCCTCCTTACGGCCTCCATGCAGGCCGCCCTCCTCCTTATTCATCCGGGCTTGGGACCGGCATAGGCGGAGTTATAGCAGCGCCATCTTCTCATCACCATTGTCTCCGTGGTTCAGTGTCTTTCTACCACAACATCTTCAAGAGGAAGATATATTACTAGGCCACAATAAAGCTTAAAAATTGTTGTGTGTTATATTTGTGTTTTCGCTCTAGAGATAGTTGTGGGTTATATTTGTGTTTTCGCTCCTTCTAGAGCATTCCACGCGTGTTATTTGCGTGGTCCAATTACTACGCGGCGCGCACTAAGTTGAACAATTAGCCCTAGCGGCTTATATAAAGAAGTGCCAGGCCAGCAGAGCCCTCTCTCTTCGCCAGTCGCCCCAAAGAAACCAGAGTCGATCTGTTAATGCCTTGAACACATTAGCAATCGAGCACTGACTGGGTGTGTTGTTTGCTTTGTTTTATTTGTTTAATGTTTGCTTCATGAGCTCTTTATCACTGAATGGGTTGCATAAATAAATACAGCCCCTGCCTTAGAATCAAGAGTTTTATTGTTGTTCGGGTCGGTTGCGAGTGTGCAAGAAAGTGATCACATATCACAACAGCATCATCATCATCTCGCCCACCCTAACACACACACACACACACACACACACACACATATATATATATATATATATATATATATATATATATATATATATATATATATATATATATATATATATATATATATATATATATATGTATGTATATATATATATATATATATATATATATATATATATATCCAATACCATAATTCCCGTCGTAAGTTCGTCGGTCGGTCGGCCACATCATGCACACCGTCATTTGCGCACTTTTCTATTTTCGAGAGAGTACATTAACTTTCAACCACAGCTAAGGGGTGTAACGGTGGTTGAAAGTTAGACAATAATTGTATTGTTTCCCTTATATATACTCTCCCGAAAATAGAAAAGTACACAAATGACTGTGTGCATGAACAGTTTTATTATGGAAAGAAGCCAACAACACAATTGATAAACAGTACATGAACTGGAGACAGGAAGGTGCGGAGATGCAGATTAAATCACCAGACAATCAAGATACTCTTCTGTCCAGTTTTATTCAGGAAACGGATTTAACTCTTCATTTTTCTTAAAAATAACCTTAAAATGTAAGTTTTTGATTGTTTCTTCGAGACAAAACTTTAATTTAAAGTATTGCAGACTTTTATTATGGATCAAAATTACTTGCAGGAAGACTGCCCCAAGCGTTCACATTGTCTTGTAGTGATAGTTTCTGCCACAATTTGTTTTATATGATGTAGTTGCCAGCCCCATGCCCAACCTCATATTAGTTGCTTATATATATATATATATATATATATATATATATATATATATATATATATATATATATATATATATATATATATATATATATATAATTATATATATATATATATATATATATATATACACAAACATACATATATATATATATATATATATATATATATATATATAATATATATATATATATTTATATATATAGATATATATATATATATATATATATATATATATATATATATATATATATATATATATTTATTCATAACCCTCCACTCCCAAAGGAGCATAGGCCTTCAACAAACACATGCCAAGTCCTCCTGTCCCGTGCCATCATCTCAAGTTCTTTCCATGTTCTCCTCATCATTTTCACCTCTGTTTCCAACTCTCTTCTCCATGTACTTCTTGGTCTTCCTCTGCCTCTCTTGCCCTGGGGGTTCCAGAACAAGGACTGCCTTGTAATGCTATCAACAGGTTTCCTCAGTGTGTGTCCTATCCATCGCCATCGTCTTCTTCTCATCTCTTGTTCCACTGGCACTTGTCTAGTTCTTGTCATCAGTTCCACGTTGGTAACCTTGTCATACCATTATAATCCCTCTATTCTACGCAAGCACCCATTTATGAAAGTCTGTAGCTTTTTGGTTGTTGTCTTTGTTGTTCTCCATGTCTCCGAGCCATACAATAGGACTGACTTCACATTTGAGTTGAAGATTCTTATTTTCGTGTTGGATCCGATTTCTCTTGATCTCCATATATTTCCCAATGCAATGAAAGCTCCTCTTGCCTTTTGTATTCTTATTTTGATATCGCTGTCTGTCCCTCCAACTTTGTCTATATTGCTGCCAAGATATGTGTATGATTCTACATCTTGAATTGGTGTTTCTTCAAGTTCAACCCTGTTATCATTACCTGCATTTATTCTCATTATTTTTGTCTTTTCCCTGTGTATTTTCAGACCCAATTGCTGTGACCTCTCCTCGAGTGTTTTCAATTTGTCCTGCATCTGATTACGGTTATGGGACAGAAGAGCCAAGTCATCAGCAAAATCCAGATCATCCAACTGCTTAGTCAGAGTCCACTGGATTCCATTTCTGTTGTGTGTTGTCGATGATCTCATAACCCAATCTATTGCCAGCAAGAAAAGAAATGGAGACAAGAGGCATCCCTGTCGCACTCCTGTTCTTATCCCAAACGGTTCTGTTAGCTGTCCTTCGTGAAGAACTCTGCATGTCATGTCTTCATATGTTTTCTTTATTAAATTAATGATCTTCAGGGGAACTCCATAATGCCTCATCAATTTCCAAAGTGATTCTCTGTCTACACTGTCAAATGCCTTTTCGTAGTCCACAAATCCGATGTATAGTGGTGAATTCCATTCCAGACTTTGTTCAACTATTATTCTCAAAGTGGCTATCTGGTCTGTACATGATCTGTTTTGTCGAAAACCTGCTTGTTCATCTCTCAGTTTCTTGTCTATGGACTCTTTTAATCTCTCAAGGATAATCCTGTTTAATACTTTTCCTGGCACTGATAGTAACATTATTCCTCTATAATTTGTGCACTCTTGTAAATTTCCCTTCTTAGGCAACTTAACCAGATATCCTTCCTTCCATTCTGCTGGTATCTCTTCCTTTTCCCAGACTTTACCAAGTAATTTATATAACATCTCTGTAGCCGTGTCGATATCTGCTTTGATGGCCTCTGCTGGAATGCCATCAGGTCCAGACGCTTTTTCCCTCTCTTAGAAGCTTTATGGCTTTCTTTATTTCTTCCTTCGTTGGTCTTTCACCGTTAATTTGTAGCTCTTCTTCTGCTGGCTGGATGTCCGGCGGGTTTTGTGGAGCTGGTCTATTGAGAAGGTCCCCCAAAATATTCTGTCCACCTCTTCATTTGCTCTTGTATATTGCTGAGCAGTTTCCCATTCTTGTCTTTTATGAGGCAACTTGTTTGCTTGTATTTCCCTGTTAGCTTCTTTGTACTGCTATACAGTTCTCTCATATTTCCTTTGGCTGCAGCATCTTCTGCCTCTCTTGCCAACTCCTCAATATACTTCCTCTTGTCTCTTTTGATACTTCTTTTTACTTCTTTGTTTACTTCTGTGTACACTTCTTGAGCCTTGGCTTTGGAGCTTCTAGTTTTGCTTGTGTTTAACTCTGCTTTCTTGTTTTTTCTGTCTTTTATCTTATTGATGGTTTCTGTTGTTATCCATGCTTTTTGTTGTCTTTTCCTTTTCCCCAGTATTTCTTCACATGTCTCCTTCCATACTGTTTTGACCTGCTGCCAATAGTCTTCTGTATTCTCTACATCTTCCAGCTGTTGGAGCACTTGGAATTTGTTGGATACTGTGACCGCAAATTTGTCTCTTGTTTCTTGATTTCTTAGCTGTCCTACATTAAACTGTTGTCTATAATTTTGCATAGTTGCATATCTCTTGAGTTTCATTTTTACTTTGGCTATCAGAAGATGGTGATCTGATGCCACATCTGCTCCTCTATATACCTTTACATCCTGCAATGATGATCTAAACTTCTTGTTTATGCATATATGATCAATCTGATTTTCTGTTCTATGGTCTGGTGATATCCATGTTGCCTTGTGTATTCTCTTATGTGGAAACATGCTTCCTCCTATAGCCAGTTGATATGAAGCACAGAAGTTTGCGAATAGCTCTCCATTTTCATTCATTACTCCTAGCCCATGTTTTCCCATGACTTCTTCAAATCCAGTGTTGACTGTACCTATCTTTGCTTTCATGTCACCCATCAAAATTGTGATGTCTCTTCTTTTTACTTTATCCATAATTTCTTGTAGTTTAGTATAAAATGCTTCTTTCACAGACTCTTCTTTGTCATTAGTTGGTGCATAACATTGGATGACATTTACATGAATTTTCTTTTTAGCTGTTTTGAAAGAAGCTGTTATTATTCTGGGTCCAACAGCTTCCCATTCAATTAGTGCTTTCTGTGCTTCTTTAGATAACATAAGAGCTACCCCTTCACTGTGGTGTGAACTTTCGTCTTCATGTCCTGAGGACAGCACCAATTCACCTGTGATGAGTTTCTTCCTGTCTACCCCCTTCCACTTTGTTTCACACATTCCCAGAACCTCGATTTTGTATTCCCTCATTTCTGCTGCTACTTGCGCCACTTTCCCTTGTTCGTTTAATGTCCGAACATTCCAGGTGCCAAATCTGGAAGTTCTCCTAGAAGAAAGAAGGTTAGTCAGCAACACAGACTCCTTTCGGCTTTCTCTGTGTTGCATCATACGCCTCCCCGCGAGAGGACCTTCCCCTGTCTTGGATGGCTGTGTTTTATTTTCTTTATTTGACTTGTCCATATTTGTTGAAGTTTTTTGTGGTTTAAATTTTTTTTTACAGGATGGTGTAACCGGCCCCATGCCCAACCCTCCTTAGTCGCTTTTTACGACATGCTTGGTAGGGGACAGTGTTACTATTCTTTGCTCCCCTTTCGGGCCCCGGTAACACACGGGTGATATATATATATATATATATATATATATATATATATATATATATATATATATATATATATATATTATATATATATATATATATATATATATATATATATATATATATATATATATATATATATATATATATATATATATACAAACTTGGGAGCTACAAGAGTGCACAAATTATAGAGGAATTATGTTACTATCAGTGCCAGGAAAAGTATTAAACAGGATTATCCTTGAGAGATTAAAAGAGTCCATAGACAAGAAACTGAGAGATGAACAAGCAGGTTTTCGACAAAACAGATCATGTACAGACCAGATAGCCACTTTGAGAATAATAGTTGAACAACGTCTGGAATGGAATTCACCACTATAC
This sequence comes from Oreohelix idahoensis, assembly GCA_024509875.1. Taxonomy (NCBI): domain Eukaryota; kingdom Metazoa; phylum Mollusca; class Gastropoda; order Stylommatophora; family Oreohelicidae; genus Oreohelix; species Oreohelix idahoensis. Next base: position 7,320 of record JAMPIV010006730.1, read on the forward strand.
ATCGGATTTGTGGACTACGAAAAGGCATTTGACAGTGTAGACAGAGAATCACTTTGGAAATTGTTGAGGCATTATGGAGTTCCCCTGAAGATCATTAATTTAATAAAGAAAACATATGAAGACATGACATGCAGAGTTCTTCACGAAGGACAGCTTACAGAACCGTTTGGGATAAGAACAGGAGTGCGACAGGGATGCCTCTTGTCTCCATTTCTTTTCTTGCTGGCAATAGATTGGGTTATGAGATAATCGGCAACACACAACAGAAATGGAATCCAGTGGACTCTGACTAAGCAGTTGGATGATCTGGATTTTGCTGATGACTTGGCTCTTCTGTCCCATAGCCGTAATCAGATGCAGGACAAATTGAAAACACTCGATGAGAGGTCACAGCAATTGGGTCTGAAAATACACAAGGAAAAGACAAAAATAATGCGAATAAATGCAGGTAATGATAACAGGGTTGAACTTGAAGAAACACCAATACAAGATGTAGAATCATACACATATCTTGGCAGTAATATAGACAAAGTTGGAGGGACAGACAGCGATATCAAAATAAGAATACAAAAGGCAAGAGGAGCTTTCATTGCATTGGGAAATATATGGAGATCAAGAGAAATCGGATCCAACACGAAAATAAGAATCTTCAACTCAAATGTGAAGTCAGTCCTATTGTATGGCTCAGAGACATGGAGAACAACAAAGACAACAACCAAAAAGCTACAGACTTTCATAAATGGGTGCTTGCGTAGAATAGAGGGATTAAAATGGTATGACAAGGTTACCAACGTGGAACTAATCACAAGAACTAGACAAATGCCAGTGGAACAAGAAATGAGAAGAAGACGATGGCGATGGATAGGACACACACTGAGGAAACCTGTTGATAGCATTACAAGGCAGTCCTTGTTCTGGAACCCCCAGGGCAAGAGAGGCAGAGGAAGACCAAGAAGTACATGGAGAAGAGAGTTGGAAACAGAGGTGAAAATGATGAGGAGAACATGGAAAGAACTTGAGATGATGGCACGTGACAGGAGGACTTGGCATGTGTTTGTTGAAGGCCTATGCTCCTTTGGGAGTGGAGGGTTATGACAAACTTGGGAGCGCCGCATGAGCTGTTTGTCTGGGTGCCAAACATCCTGGCGACGGCCAAGTGATAACCCTTTACTTTTCACGAAATTATAAGCCATCCATAAATCTTTGAGTACGGCGAAAACTTTGGAATATATTTCTGATTGTTCTAAAGTGTCATGAGGTCGGAGTGGCTAAGAGGTACGGCGTCCGCCTCGAGCTCTGGAGGTACATTGATCCATTCCTAGTTGAGGGATTATAATTTATGAACAATGTTTTTTCTTCAGAACCAGTGGTCATAATGATGACAACCGGTCTCCTGGGTAGTGAGATCGGATGCCTAGCCTTCTTGGATCGGGGCGAAGAAATAGGAGGTCCCGTGTGCAAGTTACGAATTTTAAAACTCCGACGGCAGTTGGAAATCGTAAAGAGTTGGCCTTATCAGGCCGCTGCTCAGGCAACATTTAAAAATTAGAAACCTTCCCACAACAAAAATATTTATATAATATACATATTGGGATTCTCGCCGGTGCTACGGCGTTCGTGCACTGCGCTGAGATCCTCCTTGTGTGATATAAGGGAGGAGATCGGAGCACTAATGGGGTTGTCTGTGTGCAATGAAGATAGTCCATAAAACCAAACCAAACCAAACCAAACTAAAATATCAGCAACTCGCATAGTTCCGGCGCGTTGCATGGCGAGATAAAGAAAGTCTTGAACCACTAATTCCACCAGGCCTGACTTCAGGGCACGGTTTTAACCATGTTGCGAACTAGGCGCTTGCCTAGGACATGAAAATTTGGAGAGCGGCCAAATCGAATGAACTAAATAAACTGATAAACTAAAAATACAAGCTGAAGATCGTAAAAAAAACCAAACAAACAAAAAAAACCAAACTATTTCTTTTCTGTGACACGGCAACACCATAGCAAATAAGCGCGTATGCATATAATTGTATTAGTACATTAATGTACATGCAGGGCAGTGTGCCCCATCATGTAAACTGGCTACTCCGTGATCAGTCCAGGGTCACAGGCTTTAATTTTCCGTGATTTAACCTTATGGTTACTTCTGACTTTTATTACTTTCTAATATAAGTCTAATTATCATCCGTTCATCACTGTTCTCATGCTCCACTTCACAGATTGTTCAACAACCTCATTTCAAACACATTTTATTTACACATCTCATATAAATAGTAGAAATGCATGATTACATCATAAGTTTGCAAACTCACAACTATTTCCTCCCTTCTTCTAAATAAGATAACAACGTCTCAGCTTGAGCTTAGAAAAAATTTACGGTTGTCAGCATTTCTCCAGCGATCACAAAAATGGTTCATCTTATTGGATACTATTTAACTATTTCTAGTTGACTCGCTTAGTTATGTATCTTACTGCTTCCTCCAGGGATGGACAATTTTACTAAGACACCAGGGACTCTTCGGTACCGACAGTTGTCCAATACAAAATATCGAAAAGTTAATTGCTACAAACTTATCTCTTAGGATATTCATCCTCTCTATTGGACCAAAAAAAAAAAAAAAATCTCGTGATAAAACTATTTTTCAATAAGCTAGATACTTGATCTCATGAAATGTCTTTAAAATGGCTACACCACGAGTCTGTCACCTCGTGGCATATTCTTAACAATTACTGAGGATTTCTTCTGTCTCGCAAAGCATTTACTCGACGTCTTGAAATTACTCTTCTCCGCGTAGTTTCATTTCTCTTAACTGTTAATGGATTACCTTCGAATATGATATAAACTGTCGATTTCGGTAGGACTGTCGAGTAATCTATCCTTAGGGCTGATCTTCTCATTTCCATCTGTGAAAAATAGGAAGTGGGTTCATACGTCTGGTCTCAAACGTTAACACTGTCAGCATTCAGTTGCAAGTGAGGACAACTTATACTTAAAGACAGTGACATTTTTTTTGGTTTAGGTGTTTGCTACTTTTCTTTGTAGCACGCTCCTTTCAACCATCTACCATATACATGGAGCTGTTGGTTATATCAGGACCTGTTTCATTTATTGTAGTATGTTTTTATTTGTATTTATTTTATACTATATTATCTATAGTAGGGTTCTTTTTTTTTTTACTTTTGTAGTTATAGTTCAATGTGGTTTTATTATCCAAAATGTGATAATGTCTAAACTGGTATGTTTTTATTTGTCACTGGAGGGTTTTTTGGTCAGTCCGTATTTATCTGGGGGGAGTCTTTCACCATTGTAGACTACTGGCTCGCATCCTTATTTATTTATTTTGTATAAGTAAGCTTTTGTTTTTGTAATAAAGTGTTTTATTAACTTTTGTATTTCTTATGGGGTCTAAGTGCCTACGAGATTTTCTACACTCATTTCTACCTTGTGGTTACTGCAGTATGTCTTAATGTTTTGCCTCTGCTGGTAATATGTTTTGCAGTCCACCAGAAAGTGTCTAATTGTGTTTGGTTCTTGACACTCTTCTCACGTGGGTTCCTCTTTCATGAAATATCCAGTTCCAAGTTTGAGCCTCAGTAATCTTTTATTAATTGGTATTTTTAGTTCATCTTTTATCTGACATTTTTTGCTTGTTTTTTTTTTCTTCAGAATTTTATTTGAGTGTCTTGCATTTTCACTCTGGTCCCGTGCTGTTATCCACTCTTTAGTTATTGCTTGAGCAATTAAGCTCTTAATTTCAAACTCCCCTAAGCCTACTTCAATTTTGTTATAGCTAGTTCTTCCAACTTTTGCTTCTTTGTCTGCAAGCTCATTTCCTGCTATCCCCACATGTGATGGTATCCATGTTAGTTTTACCCTGCATCCTATAGCGTGCAGATATGTATTAACCTGTAGCATTTTCTCTATAATATCTGGCCTGCTACATTCATTTCTGTTTCTGATACCTAGTACTGATGCAAGGGAATCTGTGAGAATTGTTACTTTATTTGGTGGGTTTTCTGCAGCTATTTCTAAAGCTTTTAGGATTGCCACTAATTCTGCTGTAAAGATGGATGTAATACCTGTTACTTTGTATCTTTTATAAATTTTTAATTTTGGTATTTCTGCTCCTAATTGTCTTTCTTCATCTTTTGACCCATCTGAATATATAGTTAGGCCATTATTTATATACTGTTCGATGTACTCTAGTGCTTTACTTTTTGCTGAGATTATATCGTTAGATTTGCTTATGATCTTTGATAAGTGGGAGTCAGTTTCTGACACTTTTAATTCCCATGGTGGAATTTTTGCTTTATACTGAGCACTACTGTTTATCACATTAATTAGGTTTGGGTGTTAATCCACTTCTTCCATTGTTTTCCACACTGACGGGTATCTATTATGGTTTAGTGGTATGTGGCCTATGTGCTGGTTTCAAAAGTTGTGTGTGCTGGGTGAGTTGGATCTGTTGTCACTCTTGCCCAGTAGCTGAATCTCAGCTCTTTTCTCCTTAGCTCCAAAGGTATGCCTAGCGCTACTTCCAATGCTTCTGCCGATGTTCCATTTGAGGCACCTGCTATTATTGACAGTGCCTGGTTTTGGACTGTGTCTAGTTTTTTCTTATTGCTCGGGGCGGCTGATGCATAGACAACACTGACATAGTCAAGTTTGCCCCTAATAAATGATTTATAGAAAGTTAGCATTGTCCTATTGCAGGCTCCCCAACCACTTCCTTTCATATATCTTAGCATGTTAATAAGTCCCCTACTGTTTTGCAATAATAGGTCTATGTGTTTGTTCCAGTTTAGTTGCTGGTCTAGTACCATACCCAGAAATCTAGTTGATTTTGCTGTGCATACTTCTTGCTCATTAATGCTTATATCAATTATATTATTTTTAATTACATGCCCTCTACTGAAGATAATTCCTATGGTTTTTTTAACGTTTAGATTAAATCCCCACTTTTGCATCCAGTAGGATACTTTATCTATTTGTTTTTGTACTGTTTTATAGAGGAATTGGAGATTTCTTCCCGTTCTCCAAATCGCAGCATCATCTGCATAGTGAGATAGGTTATTTTTTAAGTCTTTAAACTCGTCGCCTAGGTCGTTGACCATAATCGTGAATATAGATGGTGATATTACTGATCCCTGTGGGATTCCATTCTGTTGTTTATAAATCTCAAATCTATCATTGTTTATTTGTACCGTGAAGTATCTATCCTGCAGGAAGTTATCTAATTTGTAAATTGTAAATTCTGCCTACTATACATAATTTCCTGATCTTATATAGTGCACATCATGTGCTCTGGCTACATCAAGGAATATTGCTACTGTCTTTTCATTCCTTTTTAAGTCCGTTTTAACACCATGTTCCAGCTTAAACAGCTGCTCTATTGTACTATGGTGGCTTCTAAAGCCTGCCTGGGTTGGACTGTACAAATTATGCTTTTCTGGTGAAATTTTAGTCTGATGTTGACTATTGTTTCTATAATTGTTCCTAGGTGCGATGTTAACGATATTGGCCTGTATGAGCCGACATAATGTGTATCCTTATCTGGCTTTAGTAAGGGGATGACTACTGCTGTCTTCCATGAACATGGTATTTTTCCCATGTGCCAGATTTTGTTGTAGAGGTATGCAATCACCCTTAGAGTTGTATTTTGTACCTTTTTGAGGATTTCATAGCTCAGAATATCTTGCCCAGAGGCGGCATTGGTTTTTCCTGCTAAAGCTCTTTCTTTTTCATCTACTGTAATATCCGCATTTAAATAATTAGCGTCCTGTGTGGTGTCCGTATTTTCTTCTGTTAATTTTTCTAACAGTGTTTTTGCCTGCTTTTTTCTGCCTTATCTAGACTGTCTATTGAACTAACCTGACAGAAGTATTTAGCTAGTATGTTAGATTTTCTCTGTCTGTTTCAGCTCTCTCTGAGCTGTATCTACTCCATTGTTGCATGGGTTAACCCTTGTCACTGAGCCATCATTTAGTATGATTAGCTCAGCCCTTTCAATGTAATCCAACAGTCTTTTTCCTGCTGGATCATTACTGTTGTAATGCCTCATGATGTGCATTTAGGTCACCTACTAATAATGTTCTTTTGTCTATTTGTGTGTTAATAATGGTTATGTCTTTATCAGTTATCTTGCCCTTGGGACTATACATGTTAATTATTTTTAAGTTTCCTGGTTCACTGTCTATCGGTACACTTATTCCTTCAATATTTTCTGTGTTGAATTGTTCCCAATTTATTATTGTGAAGTCTTCATCTACTAGACAGGACACACCCACTCCTCTTCCCTCCGGTCTATCATTTCTAAGTATCTTATATCCTTGGTAGTTCAGTTTCTGTTTTGGGTTCAGGAGGGTTTCTTGTATTGCAAAGATGGGTTTTGCCTCCTTAAGAGACAGCAGGTTCTTCCTGGCACCCCTACAGTTCCACTGGACTACTTTGTTAGCTCTAAAGTCTTTGGTCCCTATTTAGTATGGTTAGCTTAGTTATGTTATTGTTTTTATTAGGTTCTTTGATAAGGGATCTAATTTTTTTGGTTTTGCTCACTATCTCTCATGTTCTCCACAAACTCGTCCTACCAAGTAACCATTTTACTCCGAACTCTAGTGAATTTTTTTTTCATTTGCGTCTGATATTTTGCTGTAGTACCCTGTTCAACCAAAACCCGTTGAGGGGTTAAAACGGTTATATTGGGACTCTAGTGAAAGAGTTATGCTATAGCTGTTTAAATACATGTCTCCCGTGACCCTTTAACTTACAACTGTCGCAATGTCATATCCGTTTTTTAACCTATGAACCATAGTATAACTCACACTTCAACTTTAGACTCTGTATTTCACGCGATTATGTACCTTGCATCAATAACTGCCACACATATTTTATATGTTTGAGTATGTTCGCCATAAACTACTTGGGGCGGCAAATGAGCTGTTTTACTAGGGCGGCAAATGAGCTGTTTTAATAGGACGCCAAATATTACAGTACCGGCACTAGATGTCGTAAGTGGTTTTACATGGTGCTATAGTGCGTTTCACAATGTTTGCCGCTGTTTAATATTCAATATCTCTGCAACCACTTGATCGTAATTGTTGCAACTTTGCATATGACCTAATGATCGCTATGTCCCAAGGGGGACTTTTTTTCCTCGTTAACAAACTTATAGTTTTAAATTTTCTTTATTTAAAGTATACAAAATCGACCACCTCCTAGTCCAACCGTGTATTGAAAGGGCTTACCCCTTCATATTTGTGAGCTATTTCGATTTAACATCTTGAACGTATTTCACCCGTGTTTCAGCTCACTACCGCACTGTTTTGAACATTACATTTATCCTTCCGGTGCGTTAAGTTACAGTGGCGTATCCTGGTATTGCGAGGTAGGCGTGCTGCTACTTAAAATGAATATGTACTCCTACTATTTAACCCCTTCCCCTCTTAATTTAAAAACCAACTATATTCAATTACGCAACGATAGTTATTCGGCTGGAAGAAAAACATTAACTAAATAATACATATTTTCACTTACAGGTTTTACTTGAAGATCAGATCTATTCTTCTTTCCCTTTGCAGAAATTTCTCTTTTACAGCATCGTAAAATGTATTCTTCATTCTAACCTTGCTCCAAAGTTCCTTTTCAATGGACAATAGGCTAAGACTGGAGAGTCGATCTTGACCTTGTGTAGATCTGTGGTAACTGTGGATTCGCTTTAAAGCTGAAAACGATCTTTCTACGGAAGCAGTAGTTGCTGGAATTGTCATTATCAATTCTGCCAGTTTGAACCCTTCTTTAAAGCCTGAACTGAGATCATTTTCAACTAAGAACTGCAGTAACTCATGAACTGACTTGTTGCAGAACTCATCCGAACAATAAAGTACAACAAGTTCATTCTTCAATCTTACATAGTCGAACATTTTTCCATAAACGTCTTTTAATTTTTTGATGAGGTCCTCTGGAAAATTTTTCTTGTACCCAGTGGAAACGGACAACGTCTGATAATGGCACATGCAGGCAGCAGACATAATGGGCTAGTGAAAAATGCTGAACTTATTTTCACTTCCGATTATACGGACAACCGGGACTATCATACCGAGATGAACGGTAACATATTTAGAGAGTGGATTGAAAATGCTCTTCTTCCGTCCCTAGACAGACCATCATGTCTGATAATGGACAACGCATCATACCACAACGCTGTGGCAGAAGAAGACAAAATCCCGACATCTTCGAGTACAAAAAAATGCTATAAAGCTTTGGCTCAGAAAAGAAGACATTCCATTTAACGAGGGGTTTCTAAAACCTGAATTACCTGTCCCTTGTTAAGAAATCACAAAAGACCAAGATATTCCATATAGACAAGTTGATTCAACAGCATGGTCATATGTGTTTGAGACTGCCACCTTATCATTCACATTTAAACCCAATTGAACTCGTTTGGGCAAAAGTTAAAGGACAGGTGGCAGCTGAAAATAAAACTTTCAAACTATGCAATATGAAAGAACTAACATATGCCGCCCTCTCGCAGATAGACAAAGATTATTGGTGTAAATGTGAAGACCATGTCTTAACATAGGTAAATGACTATTGGAGAAAAGATGGACTGTCGTTCGTTCAGCCGAGAATAGTCATCAATATGTTAGACTCGTTTGACTCAGAATAAGTGTGTAAATACCTTATATGTTTTATATGTTTTCTCCTAATTTCTATGTGTATATGTAAACCAATTCATTTCAGTTTTATCTCCGCGATTTCACTATTATTTTTAACATACACAGTACTTTAACCTCTTCATGCATCCATTCAAGTTTTAGTATAAAGAGTAACATTTACAACGAATAGGCGTTATTATTCTCTCAAATATTTCGAAGAAATAAAAAAGGACCTCACGTAGTAATCAGTTAACAAACCCCTCTAACATTCGAATTGTATAGACGCCTATGCCGAAAATATGCAACTTCCTTCATTTACGGTAATTTATTTTCTTCCAGGACAAAAAAATTACTTCGCTAAAAAAGATCAAAGGAATTAGCCGTTGCAAGAAAAGAACACTACCTGCAACAGTGAATTTTATAAAAACTTTGGGACATTGAAAATATAAGACCACATGCAAAAAATCATGTTTATCAGTGCAAGGAATATGGAGATATTTTAAGTCAATCGTCGACCGATCTTTTTGCGAACGCACTATAGAAAGCTCAGTCTACGGAAAATAGCACATGAAGTGTTTTGTTACAGTTAGACTCAATTTGTTTCTATTCTTGGTTTACTTAGTTCCAATTGGAAGAACTCCCAGTTTGCTTTTTTGAAGTGGAATGCAGGTTTGGAGCAACTGTAATGGAAGATCTAAGAGAAACAAGTCCGTTCATTCATAAAGTTTAACACAATCTCTTACTTACTTAGTCGTTCCCCTTCTACCGTGAGGTGTAGAGGTTAACACAATCTCACAAAACTAAAACCAGCCTAAATTTACAGTATGAATTACATTTTGTATGTGACAGATTTTCGTGCGAATATCCACACTGTTGACTTGTATTCTCTTCAGTCATTCCCGTTGATCATTGCTAAGGTTAAAACGTGAAAAGACATAATGCAAGTAAAAAGCATAAATGTCCTTCGACATCTTTTAAAAAAAAAACCTCTCTGTGATCTTGAGTGTTTACTCAATATGTGTCCTGCGAAATGAAAGATAAAAACAGCGAATTATTAATGTTCAAATGTGAGTGATAGTTTTTTTTTTCACCTTTTCCCCCTAATCTTTTTAACTGAACACTATAAAGAGGGATTACATTTGTCTTCCAGGTTTGGTTCCAAAACCGACGAGCTAAATGGCGGAAACGAGAGCGCTTTGGACAGCTTCACTCTATGAGGGCAATGGCGTCTGGTGCTAACCAAGGGTATGATATGCACCTGGGAACAAGACATGATACATACTCGCACGTGCAGGTGAGATACTATTAGCGAATTGAATATCTAAAATGACGTTGGTTATACTGATTAACGTTGATAATCACCATTTGTCTCAACTATTGCGACGACAGTCAGATGTGATCACGTGTCGTCTGTCCATTGAGGTTATATGGAATTAATCTACTATCTTCGTCCTTCTCTTATGTAGATGGCGAATTGACGCAGACGACTTCCCGTAAGCCAGTATATTTTCTTAGTACGTGCAGCTGCCAATGTCTTCCTACATACATCCGCCATTGTCTTCCTACATACAGCTGTATCACGGGTTGCCTCCCCTTTTCTCAGCAGTGATGGTCCAACAATGACCAAAACCTAGAGTATCTAATGTAGGTCTTCAATGGTATCTACCTTCTCACAAGCTTACTCTTGGCAGATATACAGATAGAAGGATGATGATGCTTCTACCTCGAAGGAGAATTCACAAGATATTTCTCAAATCAAAAACAATGCTAAATTTTTGTCTTAGCAATGTTAACTTTTATCTGCACGACAACTTTTATGAAGAGGTATTATATAAATTAATGTAGCTTGTACAATCCTCCAACTGAATTAACAGTAACATTCTGTTAATTATTGGCTCTATAAGTGTGTGTATATATATATATATATATATATATATATATATATATATATATATATATATATATATATATATATATATATATATATATATATATATATATATATATATATATATATATATATATATATATAAGATACTGATTCATACGGGTACACTCCTATCTATAGCAACTGAATCAACTAGGAATTTGTAAAACAACATATAGCTAATTTAATTATCAATTATTATGTAACATTAAACAAAAACAAGGTTATGTTCCGATGGGGTGCAAAAAGATTATGTTGTCGTCATCAATACTTGATGGAAAGTAAATGTTCGTTGCTGTGGCCTGTTTAATAAGCACTTAGCTGAAAATCGGTGAGCACTGCTGCTGTTGTTTGTCAGTTCGTCTCTCTGTGATAAGGGGCACGTCCCGAAAGAAGGGCGCAGGGGGTAACCTCTTCTGTTGTCAGTGCTGAGTATCTTCACAGGCCCGTAAGATGTAGCCGTCTAGTGTTGACAATTAGGTTTCTGAATCACAGACTCGTAGCAAGAATGGTCTTGTAGACTCGAACCACGAACTTTAGAGAAAAAAAAAAGAACAAAGGCCTCTGCTAAATCTTTCTTTTCCTAACATTAAACAGGCACCTTCCTCGCTGTACGTCCACAAGCTTTTTTTTCTCTCTGAAGTTTTATCGTCCCTGACTATATAGCCTAGCTCCGGGATTATGATGCGGAATCACCATAATCTTTTAAGAAATTTAATGGAAAAATGAGACTGGACAGTGGAGAATACAATGGCGTGTGCCTGAACGAACATGGTTAAGTTTACATTTATCTCACAAAATGATACGATAAACTATGCACATGCTGACTCACTCACTCTCTGCTCCATTCGGAGTCTGAGATTGCCTCTGCTTTTGTTTCCCTGTGAGAATTAGCATGAAGCAATCACCAGTGCTTGCTGTGGTAGTTTATGAATATCTTCTTCTTCTTCTTCTTCAAGTACCGTGCCTAGTGGCGAAGCAGATCATGCCTCTCCACAACTTCCTGTCTCCAGTACAATTCATCCATTCTGCTGTTGACTTCTTTACATTCCACGATGTCATGCTGTCCAGTATTTGCTCTCTTTGTCTTCCCCTATCTCTTTTTCCTTCAATCTTACCTGTTGTTACGATATATTCCAGCTTTATTCTTCTCATAACATGCCAAAAAAAAGAGGATTGCTTCTATCTAACTTGCGAAATAAGTTTCCTTTGTGCATTGGCTCTTTCAGGGCATCCACATTACTCTTTATGGCTGTCCATGGTATTTTTAACATTCTTCTGTAAAACCACATCTCTGTTGCCTCTAGTGTCTTCCCTATTTGTTTACTAATAGCCCACGACTCACTCCCATATGTCAGGATTGGTTCTGTATAAAAATGAAGAACTCTCTTTCTTACTTCCAATGACAAAGAATTGTTGCATAAAATACTCCTCATTTTATAGAATACTCCGTTTGCCTGAGCTACCCTGCTCTTCACTTCTGAGATGCATCTTCCATCCATTGTTAATAATGTTCCCAGGAATTTGAATTTATTGACTTGTTTTAAAACGGTTCCATTTACTTTGATTGTGCATTCTGGGAAGCCTTTTTCTTTGAGACGACCATTACTTCTGTTTTTTTGCTGTTAAAGCTAAGGCCTTTATTTTCACTTTCTATCACTATTGTATCAACATTTCCTGCAGCTCCTTTTCATTTTTCGCTATTGAGACTGTATCATCAGCGTATCTCAAGTTGTTTATATTATGTCCGCCGAATGATATTCCTGGCATGTCCTCTAGAGATCTCATTAAATTTTCACTGTACAGATTGAACAGATCCGGTGACAGCACACATCCCTGCGTGACACTCTTTTTTACTTGCTGAAACGTTCCTATTTGGCTGCTAGTTCTTACAGCTGCTGTTTGCTGCCAGTACATGTTCTTTAATATCCTCAAGTCCTTTCCATAAATGTTGATGCTTTCTAACATTTTGATAATTTCCTCATGTTTCACTTTGTCAAATGCCTTAGTCTAATCTATAAAGCATAAGTAGAGATCTGTCTTCATCTCTATGGCTCTTTCTTTTAATGTTTTTATAATATATATAGCATTGTTGGTGCCTTTACCTTCTACAAATTCACACTGTTCATCAATGATTTCTGGTTTAATTTTATTTCTCACTCTTCTCTTGATGATTCGTAGTTAATATTTTGGACACATTACTCACACATGAGTCAAGTGACCAAAATTATGAATGTACTATTTTCATATGCTGAAGTTGCCAGCCCTGTATGGACTTTTACAACAACTAGCAAATACAAACATGTCAAATTCAAAGTATAAAGTATATGTTACAACTTACCCCAAACTAGTTGGGAACTAGACTTCTTGCTCAGTAGAATGGTCTTGGCTACTTGATAAAGGTGCCTTGAACACGCGTCAGGGGTATTATTTCTAGTTATATTCCCCTTGTGACTTTTTTTCTGTAGGAGTGTGGTTTCCGTATTAAAATGTAAATCTTCTTTGCTTTCCTGGCTTCAGTCCGAGCTGTCTCTTTGACGATTCTGGAATGCAGTGTGTTTTAGCCTCCGAATTTGCTACGTTATATTGCAGTTTTCCTGCCCACGCTTTCATCTGGCGTTTCTGACAAAACTTCAAATCAGAATAAATGTTTATTTCTAATTCTCATATGATCCAATCCATGAGCAGAATGTAGTGGGTCGGGATTGTCAGTTATCTACTTTCCCTCTCGTGTTTTAAAATATCGTTTTCAAATTTAAACTCATGACCTCATCTCCCATACATAGCCCGACTTCTTCCGTTCTCTTAATTAACCTTTCAAATTACGATTTGTAACATCGCCTGTATAGTGACATCGCTAATTTGTCTACCCAGACTGGTGTCTCTGTAAAAATCACACAGACAATTTCTGGACTAAAGGGACTAAATCAGTGCTCTTCAACTTTTTAATACTTAGCGCCCACTTTTGTAACTTTTCGTGAGGGTAAAATTTCCTTACCGCCCACTAATATTTAAATTGAAAAAAAGTTACATACCCTACATAAAACAATAAAATTAATTGAAATCACCTTTAGTTTAATGAGATCCTTGAGCCTGAAGCTGAGAAACTAAATGTTGGATATCTGGTTCGATTTTCGTAAGGAACAAGCGAAGGTCTCCTCTTTCAGTGATTTTCAGACAGTTTCTCTGTTTGGCGACACTTTGATTCACATCACTAAAGCCTGACTCCACTAGATATGAGGTAGGGAAAGGTAGCAGTAAATTAAAAATAATTTTCCACTTATTTGGATATAAGGCAGTCATATTTTTTATTTTATTTTGCCAGAGTTTTTGGTATCCACCACTATTGAAATTCGATTTGCTCTCTTCATCATATTTAAGTTCTAATAGTTCTTCTTGACATGTTATATCAGCCTCAGCAGCATTTGCAGTAAAAGGATTCACCATCCAGTCATACACCTTTAAGTTCAAAATATCACTAAATCGTTTTTCCATATCCAATTTAAGTTCATTGAGGTGACTACTGAACATTTCAATCTCCTCTGAAGTTACATCATCTTTTATTGTTGACAATTCCGGAAACTGATGAAATTCCCTCTTCAAAAGATTATGACGCAAAAGATCAAGTTTTTCGATAAATAACAACATTTTTGCAACTGATAAATGTTATATTGGCTCCTCGAAGCTGCAAATTAATTTCATAAAATTTCTTTAAAATGCCTGCCAAATCAAATGCATCATACTTTATTGTCTTTAATTGTTGACAGAGACCAGCCTCATTTTCACTTTCAAAAAACTGTATGCACTCTCATATAATTCAACAAAACGAGTCAAGCATGCACCCTTTGAGAGCCAACGAACTTCTGTGTTTAACAGTAACCTAATAAATTGCTCACTATTGTCCTGGCACAGCTGTTGAAACATTCTATCATTTTCGGCATTCGATTTGATCTTACTTATAGCCCTAATTATTATACTTAATGAGGAATGAAGGCTTGTACTCAAATGTTTTCCTACAAGATGTTGCCTATGTACCACACAAGGAATACACAAATCGTTTGGCACTTCCTCCTTCAAATAAGCAACAAAGCCACGATGGCGACCTATCATCGATGGTGCTCCATCAGTAGCGCATGCAACAATATTGTTCAAGGGTTTATTATTTTTTGCAAAGTACGATTTCACAGCAGTAAATATTGATAATCATGTTCTTTGTCACGAGTTGGATTTAAGTTAGAGTTATGCCCAAGTGTAGGACAACCCCCTAGTGTGAGAAAAGACTAAGATAATAGATTAATTATGAGAAATGACAGTGAATGTAGTAAGGTGAGTCTATTGGCCCGAGGAGGATAACCGAAATTAAATCTTCCTCGCCAAATCGTGACTTTAAGAAATGCTATAAACTCACCACCTCTGGCTACCTTTAACAGACTAAAGGAGATAAGGTTAAACTAACACTACAGACACCACTGTACAGACAACAATTAAGGACTATACAGTGACGAAGCTGATCCAGTGAACATTAAATAAGTTTATTATACAAATCCACATAAGTTCATAACAATAGTAACAACAATATATATAACGTGCCAGGTTTGCACTGACCTGAAAAATAAAAAAAAGACTCAATTTAAATTTATAAGACACATCAAAATATGAACCCAACCACTCTCACTCATTCATTCACCTTGCTGGGGAAACAAAATCAGAATGATTAGATTCTTACTACCATCTAATTTAGTGGCCCTCAACTGTAGCCACCACTCTCTATTACACTACTATCTCTAAAGTCAATGGCTGCTGACCCTGCATGAAGACTATCTGCACAGCTGCTAACTCTGTCAGCGGTATACGCCACTAAGTCACACTCTGCACTGCTATGTAATAGACTTTTATCTAACTCTAAGGCTCAGAGGCTACCCTCTAAGAATAATATGAGACTCTGCAGGTCCCTGATCTAATTTTCACCATCTCTCTCTCCACTTCTCCTGCCTTGCTGCTCTCGTTTCATTTCAGCAACCGGGAAATGATATCCCTTTCTTCCTGGTTCTGACTCGTACTTCTGATGACTAGGCACTTGCCGTAGACTGTAGAGGCTTCTCTATTTGGCGAAAAGAAAGCTGATTCTCCCTTGCTAGGTTACCCCTCATTTGGGTTTAGACACTTCGGTATTATTGTGACCGAGGCTTAAAAAAAAACACACCAACCCGCTTGCTTGGGTTCGATGGGTGTGTATGAGCTTAGAGCTCCGGGTCTTAAGAAAACCCTTTTCACTGAAGACTGCGTCGCTGTCTCGACCTGCTCTTCCTCGCTCCCTCTCTCTGGGGCCACAATACTCAGAGCCGATACCCACCGCGGTACAAGCTCTTACGCCTCTGGCGCTTCCTCGACTTTTTCTCTCTTGAGAAGACTGGCTTCCTTTGCCAGCTGTCAGGAACAGGATTTATTGGCAACCCCCGCTCTTCGGGCCGTGACCACTGCAAATATTGCGTTCCTTCAGCGTTAGAAGCCGACAATATGCTTCGATACACGGCCCGGACTTTCTGCAGACTGAGAGGCCCGAAATTGAAAACCGCGTACTTTATTTTAGATTTATCCACGCTGACCCCCGACCTACTTGAGGCTAGGCGTCTCACTACAACCAATAGAATTAAAGATACTCTAAAATTTTCCATGCGCTCATCTCTAAATTTAGAACCAGTGTATTCTTGCTTCCTTTAAATGCGCGCGTATTTCCGGCTGCGTAACGTTACCTAACGTCGTCCGCTAGCGTGAGCAGAACCGAATGTGATTCGCTCCAACTTACGTTGGACGTTACCTGGGTAGGGGTCATCTCCCCTTACCCACGAAAAATGACCGCGATAAAATTTAACAACGCAAAAAATGGAATTCCAAGATCGCGATTATTAGAAACGGGAAGACTGGTGCCCTTCAATACTAACTTACATTAATCCCTATAGAAAAAAACCCGCAATTACTTTACCTACAGAACAACTCTAAACACCCCTATTATTCAGAGAGAAAAAGAATCCTTCCCAATCTTTAAAATAGAGGGAAGACAAAAATGGCAAACTCAATAGTTACGAAGAGAAAACGAAATGGGGCCTATTGAAGACTAAATCACAGTAACTCCATCACATTACCCCACCCTTCGAGGTCGGAGCCTGCCGATCTAATTTACTGTGGTCTTGGTGTTCAGATTGGTCCCTATCTATGTCTCCCGAGCTGTCTTTGAGTCGCTCTGCAACTGGCAAGCGGTTGGGCCAATCACCCAAATCATACCTCCTTCCCGTGTGCACCTGGCCTTGTTTACTTAATTTTCTCCTCCAGGGTTTCTTCTTGATAAGTGTCCTTGGCCTTGGTGGAGTACAGCTCCCGCACAACTCCCTGACCACTGAACAGGTAATTAGCGGGTTACGTGCTGTCCGACAAAGGCTATCCGCTGGGTGTTTACGTTTATATGGCCTGTACCTAGCTGACCTGAGGTACCTGCGGCTGACTGTAATGTCCCTCGAGCGAGAATCACTGTTCCGAAATTGGAAAAGTTTGTTGGCCAAAGAAACGCGCATCTGTTTCTTCTTTTTCCTCTCCTTAACTACTCCCATGCTCCGGTGGGAGAGTTGACCTCTCTTCAGACCTGTGCCCTCCAATGGCGGGTCTGGAACTTCCCTTGCCTTGTCCGGCGAAATGCTGGCTTGGTCAACTGACATGACCGAATTGCTATGTAGAGGCCTGGCGATGGCGACTACCTTGCTGCTCATCAGCGGGTTTGAAACCGCTGGTACCTTAAAATGAAAATGAGAACTCTCGTGTACCTCTGACATCGAGTTTCCGATCTCTTGCTTGGTTTCTATTGAATCCTCACTGATCTCAATAGCTTCTACCTTTGGGAAAAGGTAGGTAATATCTGCCCCTGGCAGTGGTTCTGGACTCGCTCTTCCCCTACCAATCTGAAGCGGGACAGAGCTCTCCAATATCGCTCCTTGCGAAGTTATAAGGCAGTTTCCCTCACTAATTCCTGGCCTGGAAAGTTGGCGAGATGAAACTGTAGACCACGGGAGCTCTCCGTCTAACACCCTGGTTCTACCTTCAACCTTGCCCTCCCCTGTGAGAGTTACTGGCGTCAGTTGGAATGTGTCCTGCAGTGACACTTGACGGTTTAAGATCCCGTTTGATCGCGGAGAATCTGAGATAAAGCTCTCAGTGACTTGTTCTACTGTTCCTTGAATACAGTTCTTGTCAGTATGTCCCTCTCCTGAAGGAGCTAATACCATCGGGGGCCTAATTCCCGACGACAAAGAATGTACTTCCACAATCACCACTGTTTTGCCATTAGGCTGCACAGGGATGTCAGGCGAATGCGCCTCTGCCTGTCGTTTTTCGCTGTCCCGCTGGGGAGCTGGCGAAACATGCCTTATTAGGGATTCGAACCCTGTCTTCGACTTTCCGTGTCGAGTATGTTGTGCTGTCTCACGAGCATGAGAGAATCGGTAGCCATCCGATTTATAATGCTTGCTCGCATTATTCCCCCTGTTATGCAGTTTCCACGCCTGGGATCGCTTCGTAATCTTCCCAGCGTTGTAAGGGCTGCTTTCCTTACTTAACCCCCTCCCTTGTTTGGGCTTAGGGTCCATTTCCAACGGAAAGTCCTTTTCCTGGAGTTGGGGCACAGTTTGAGCCGACAAGTTATCATTTAATGGCGCAAGATTTTCAGAGGGGTTGTCCTTTTCTAGTAGCTCCTTTTCCCTCTGTTGTCTTCTTCTTTCCATTCCAGGTCCTGTTCCATCGCTTCGTCTACCAACTCTCGGATGAATGCTTCGCTGTCCCCCGCTTTTGCACATGTCCATGCCAACGCTAGACGATTGCCAAATAAGTTGTCTACCTCATATTGCCCCTGCAGGCTTTCTGCATATTCCAGAAGGGGTGGAATTTCGCTGTCACCGTACTCCATGAACTTAGCTACCTCAAGTGCAATCTTATGTACTTTATCGAGATCAGCCATGTTACCTGCCAATTCTGCCGTAAGCTCACAAATATAGAGACGTGAAGGCTCCATAACTTCCCGTTACCTACTAGGAATTAATCTCTCTATAACCGCTGTCCCAAAACCCGAACTCAGACTAGCACCAAGTCTGAAGAACTACCTGAAAAAAATCTTCCTATTAAGAAAAAAAATCAGTTAGCCATCAGTTACCTCTAAGTTCTATAAACTATCCTATCACAACCATCCAACTGCCTGCAACCTGTGGAAAAACTTTCTGTGGAAAAACTTATAACTGGATCAGTTCTAATAGCTCAGTCTAGGGGATATTGAAAGAATCTATTCTCAGACTTCCCTAGCCTATAGAAAACAATCTGTCAATCTAAATAAGATCCCAGAATGATCCTACAAAGCTGATCCCAGGGACAATCGCCACCCACTTTGTCACGAGTTGGATTTACGTTAGAGTTATGCCCAAGTGTAGGACAACCCCCTAGTGTGAGAAAAGACTAAGATAATAGATTAATTATGAGAAATGACAGTGAATGTAGTAAGGTGAGTCTATTGGCCCGAGGAGGATAACCGAAATTAAATCTTCCTCGCCAAATCGTGACTTTAAGAAATGCTATAAACTCACCACCTCTGGCTACCTTTAACAGACTAAAGGAGATAAGGTTAAACTAACACTACAGACACCACTGTACAGACAACAGTTAAGGACTATACAGTGACGAAGCTGATCCAGTGAACATTAAATAAGTTTATTATACAAATCCACATAAGTTCATAACAATAGTAACAACAATATATATAACGTGCCAGGTTTGCACTGACCTGAAAAATATAAAAAAAGACTCAATTTAAATTTACAAGACACATCAAAATATGAACCCAACCACTCTCACTCATTCATTCACCTTGCTGGGGAAACAAAATCAGAATGATTAGATTCTTACTACCATCTAATTTAGTGGCCCTCAACTGTAGCCACCACTCTCTATTACACTACTATCTCTAAAGTCAATGGCTGCTGACCCTGCATGAAGACTATCTGCACAGCTGCTAACTCTGTCAGCGGTATACGCCACTAAGTCACACTCTGCACTGCTATGTAATAGACTTTTATCTAACTCTAAGGCTCAGAGGCTACCCTCTAAGAATAATATGAGACTCTGCAGGTCCCTGATCTAATTTTCACCATCTCTCTCTCCACTTCTCCTGCCTTGCTGCTCTCGTTTCATTTCAGCAACCGGGAAATGATATCCCTTTCTTCCTGGTTCTGACTCGTACTTCTGATGACTAGGCACTTGCCGTAGACTGTAGAGGCTTCTCTATTTGGCGAAAAGAAAGCTGATTCTCCCTTGCTAGGTTACCCCTCATTTGGGTTTAGACACTTCGGTATTATTGTGACCGAGGCTAAAAAAAAAACACACCAACCCGCTTGCTTGGGTTCGATGGGTGTGTATGAGCTTAGAGCTCCGGGTCTTAAGAAAACCCTTTTCACTGAAGACTGCGTCGCTGTCTCGACCTGCTCTTCCTCGCTCCCTCTCTCTGGGGCCACAATACTCAGAGCCGATACCCACCGCGGTACAAGCTCTTACGCCTCTGGCGCTTCCTCGACTTTTTCTCTCTTGAGAAGACTGGCTACCTTTGCCAGCTGTCAGGAACAGGATTTATTGGCAACCCCCGCTCTTCGGGCCGTGACCACTGCAAATATTGCGTTCCTTCAGCGTTAGAAGCCGACAATATGCTTGGATACACGGCCCGGACTTTCTGCAGACTGAGAGGCCCGAAATTGAAAACCGCGTACTTTATTTTAGATTTATCCACGCTGACCCCCGACCTACTTGAGGCTAGGCGTCTCACTACAACCAATAGAATTAAAGATACTCTAAAATTTTCCATGCGCTCATCTCTAAATTTAGAACCAGTGTATTCTTGCTTCCTTTAAATGCGCGCGTATTTCCGGCTGCGTAACGTTACCTAACGTCGTCCGCTAGCGTGAGCAGAACCGAATGTGATTCGCTCCAACTTACGTTGGACGTTACCTGGGTAGGGGTCATCTCTCCTTACCCACGAAAAATGACCGCGATAAAATTTAACAACGCAAAAAATGGAATTCCAAGATCGCGATTATTAGAAACGGGAAGACTGGTGCCCTTCAATACTATCTTACATTAATCCCTATAGAAAAAAACCCGCAATTACTTTACCTACAGAACAACTCTAAACACCCCTATTATTCAGAGAGAAAAAGAATCCTTCCCAATCTTTAAAATAGAGGGAAGACAAAAATGGCAAACTCAATAGTTACGATGAGAAAACGAAATGGGGCCTATTGAAGACTAAATCACAGTAACTCCATCACATGTATCTGTAATAAAATTTAAAGTGAATAACATTTCTTCTTGCAATGTACTGTTTTCATCAAGGTACCGTACATATGCCATCAATAAAGCATTATTATCTGCAATGGTAGACTCGTCCAACTGCATGGAAAATGACGAGTTTTGTAGAATAGCTATAAGTTTGTTTTCAACATTAACCGCCATTTTCTCAATGCTTCGCCTTACTGTGTTATCGCTAAGGGGCAATGTTTTTATAAATTCAGTTGGATCCTGATGCATTACTGTTGAGATAAATTCTTTGATAGAGGGTATTATCAAAGTTTCTCTTATGTTATGGCTTTTACCACTTTTTGCAATTAATTGAAATATACGATTAGCTGCAGTGAATCCAACTTCGTTCTTTGCATTTTGTTTCTTGAATGATGCAGTTATTGTAGAACGATTTGGGATTTTTTAAACACAGCATGTAATTATTCTGCCTCCCACCTGAAAGCTTAAATCGCCACTAGTGGGAGGTACCGCACAGGTTGAAGAGCACTGGATTAAATAATTATCACCTGTACTTTCCTGGGTCTTAGAAAAATTAGCCACGAGGTATCATTGCATGCAGACATTTTCCCTAGACAACATCTGGCCTTCCTTTTGTATTATCCGCCCAAGTGTCTGAACGCGTTGGTAGCGAACAATGCGTCTAGACGGTCGTGCGTGTCTGATAGGAAAAGATTACTTAGATAGTCACCAACATTTTCCTTTGACCGTATGAAGTAAATCTTGTTTAACAACGTGAGCGATTACAATTAGTCCTTAAGGATGGTCAATAAGCCGTGAAATGACACTGCTGCAATATGAACAGAGAAGAACAAATCAATGGCGCGGTGATGGGGCACGTTTATGTGCGAAAAGTGAAGAAATAAATGGAGAAAGTAGGAGAGAAAGAAGGGGAGTAAAAGGACACAACGAAATGTTGTCTCAAGCAGCCATTGCCTTTCTACAAACAGCCGCCAGTGTCTTTCTACATACAGCCGCCAATGTCGTTGTACATACAGCCGCCATTGTCTTTCTACATACAGCCGACATTATCTTTCTACAAGCAGCCGACATTGTCTTTCTACTTACAGCCGTCATTTTCTGTCAACATACAGCTGTCTTGCCTTTCTTCATGCAGCCGTCATTTTCTATCTACATACAGCTGTCATTGTCTTTCAACATACAGCCGCCACTGTCTTTCTACATACAGCCGCCACTGTCTTTTTACATACAGCCGCCATTGTCTTTCTACATACAGCCGACATTGTCTTTCTACATGCAGCAGACATTGTCTTTCTACTTACAGCCTTAATTTTCTGTCAACATACAGCTGTCTTGCCTTTCTTCATGCAGCCGTCATTTTCTATCTACATACAGCTGTCATTGTCTTTCTACATACAGCCGTCATTGTCTTTCTACATACAGCTGTCATTGTCTTTCTACATACAGCTGTCATTGTCTTTCTACAAACAGCTGTCATTGTCTTTCTACTTACAGCTGTCATTGTCCTTCTTCATAGAGCTGTCATTGTCTGTCTACATACAGCTGTCATTGTCTTTCTACATACAACTGTCATTGTCTTTCTACATACAGCTGTCATTGTCTACATACATCTGTCATTGTCTTCTCTCATACAGCCGTCATTGTCTTCCTACGTACAGCTCTCATTGTATTTCTACATACAGCTGTGATTGTCTTTCTACATACAGCTGTCATTGTCTTTTTACATACAGCTGTCATTGTCTTTCTACATACAGCTGTCATTGTCTTTCTACATACAGCTGTCATTGTCTTTCTACATACAGCTGTCATTGTCTTTCTACATACAGCTGTCATTGTCTTTCTACATACAGCTGTCATTGTCTTCCTACATACAGCTGTCATTGTCATCCCTACAAACAGCTATCATTGTCTTCCTACATACAGCTGTCACTGTATTTCTACATACAGCTGTCATTGTCTTTCTACATACAGCTGTCATTGTCTTCCTACATACAGCTGTCATTGTCTTCCTACATACAGCTGCCATTAGCTTGGTACATACGGCTATGATTGTATTTGTACATACGGCTGTCATTGTCTTGCTACAGACAGCTTTGATTGCCTTTCTTCATACAACTGTGATTGTCTGCCTATATTTAGCTGTGATTGCCTTAATCCCAAACAGCTGTGATTATCCTCCGGTATAAAATCTGTGATAGTCTTAATACATACTGCTCTGGCTGTCTTCCTATATGCAGCTGTAATTGCCTAACTTCAAACAGTTGTGATTGCCTTGCTAATTACAGCTGTGATTGTCTACCCGTAAACAGCTGTGATTGTCTTCCCATATACAGCTGTGATTGTCTTCCCATATACAGCTGTGATTGTCTTCCCATATACAGCTGTGATTGTCTTCCCATATACAGCTGTGATTGTCTTCCCATATACAGCTGTGATTGTCTTCCCATATACAGCTGTGATTGTCTTCCCATATACAGCTGTGATTGTCTTCCCATATACAGCTGTGATTGTCTTCCCACATACAGCTGTGATTGTCTTCCCACATACAGCTGTGATTGTCTTCCCATATACAGCTGTGATTGTCTTCCCATATACAGCTGTGATTGTCTTCCCATATACAGCTGTGATTGTCTTCCCATATACATCTGTGATTGTCTTCCCATATACATCTGTGATTGTCTTCCCATATACAGCTGTGATTGTCTTTCCATATACATCTGTGATTGTCTTCCCATATACAGCTGTGATTGTCTTGCCATATACAGCTGTGATTGTCTTCCCATATACATCTGTAATTGTCTTCCCCATATACAGCTGTGATTGTCTTGCCATATACAGCTGTGATTGTCTTCCCATATACAGCTGCGATTGCCTTCCCATATACAGCTGTGATTGTTTTGCCATACACAGCTGTGATTGTCTTGCCATATACAGCTGTGATTGTCTTCCCATATACATCTGTAATTGTCTTCCCCATATACAGCTGTGATTGTCTTGCCATATACAGCTGTGATTGTCTTCCCATATACAGCTGCGATTGCCTTCCCATATACAGCTGTGATTGTTTTGCCATACACAGCTGTGATTGTCTTACCCATTTCCTTTCAACAAGTTCCTTTGTTGCTGCTCCCATGGAAATGTTATGTCCGTGACTAAACGTTTTATTTCTTTGATTTTAATCTCTACCATTTACTCTCTAGTTATTCCTATATTTTCCAGCACATCTTTATTGATATTTATGATCTTAATAAAAATGTGATTACGATGAATACTGTAATCGTTTGAGATGTAACATACATATTTATCTGTTCTGTGATTTTAAAAGTTTCTGTCTTAAAAAAAAAATTCCTTTGCTGAGTTATTCTCCTGAAGTATATACAGTAGAACTCCATTTATCCGAACCCCATGGGACCGAGCATCGTTCGGATAATCAAATGTTCGGATAATTGGATTACATAATGTATCGAGTACATGTACACATATTTCTAAAAATAATTAACCATCACAAGGAAAATACACTATAAAACATATTTACTTGTACTGTAATAATAATACCCACACTGTATTAGATCACTGTATCACCAAAATCTTTTATTACACTGCAGTGCATGTACTACAGTACTTGTATTAATTATTTTTGTTAAGAAAGAGAAATGTTTTCAAAATAACATTACAAACGATTCAAAACCAGGCGCAACTTACGTATATATGTACTTGCACAGATGTAGCCCACTATTTAAAATAATGAGGAATCCTCTTTTGCACCAAACTGGATAGTCTCCTTTTGGCTGCTAAGTCCCGCATTCTCTTCAACAGCAGAAGCTGTGTAGGACAGCTGTCATCTTCTTGCTCGTACCAAGCAATCGCTGTTTCTAGTGCTATAAAGGCCTCTTCAGGACTTGGTCGACGTTTTGGTTTTTCTTCATAATCTACAAGTACATCATGTACTTCTGAGGAGTCTTCATCATCGGTCACTACATGTATTTGGTTTTCTTCTTGCACAAAAGACAAAATTTCTTCGTCATTCAAAAACTGAAAACCAGAATCATTATCATCTTCTAGCCACATGTGTACATTATCTTTGTCACAGTCCGAAAATCCGGGCATTGCTTGAAACAGTTCCACAACTTCATTTATACAATCATCATTTGTGTCCACTGCAGTAGTTTCATTTCCTCCTTTTTTCCCAAGCAATCTACTCCAAGCCTTGTTGAGATTATCTTGTGACAGGGTGGTCCAAGCATCAGCTAACATATAGCAGCAGTCTTTGAGATTAAGCTTTTTGGAAATCGCCACCACACTTTCTTCATCTTCAGTCAACAATAAACGACGCAGGACTTCCTTCTTGTACATCTTTTTAAGCTTTGCTATAACACCCTGATCCATTGGTTGAATCAGTGCTGTTACATTGGGAGGCAGAAAAATTACTTTAAAATTTGCATCAACTGCATTCAATGTATCCGTCTCTGGATGAGATGGTGCATTGTCCAGTAGAAGAATTACTTTTTCAGTTTTCTTTTCTTGTTCTCTCAACCTCTTCACATTTGGGATGAACTGATTTGTATACCAATCAAGAAATATTTCACTATTCATCCAAGCACTCTTCTGTGCTTTGTAACACAATGGGAGACATGTCACATTCTTTAAACAACGTGGTTTTTTGGCTTTGCCGATCATTAGCACCGGTAAACGATGACTTCCACTGGCATTTGCGGCTACCAAAATTGTTACTCTCTCTTTGCACTTTTTAAACCCAGGGGCAGCTGCTTCGCGCTGAGATGCAAGTGATTTTTGAGGCAATGATTTCCAGTATAAGCCAGTCTCATCGGCATTATACACATCATCGAGTGAATAACCTTCTTCTTCCAAAAAAGCCAAGAATGTTTCTTTAAAATTTTTAGCGGCAGTTGCATCGCTAGATAAAGATTCCCCTTGAATCTCCAATTCTCGTATGCCATGACGAGATTTAAAGTTTCTTAACCATCCCTGGCTAGCCTTAAAGTCAGGAGGACCGTCAAGTTGATTGTTGAACTGAAATGCCTTTTCACACAACAGAGAACCAGAGATAGGTTCCCCTTTGCTTCTTCTTTGCACAAACCATATATACAAAGCCTCTTCCATTTTCACATCTTTCGCATTTCTCATGGTTTTACGTTTCTTCGACCCATTTTCACTATCAAATTTCGATGCAAAACTCATAATTTCTTCTTCTTCCTTGTTCGCACTGAAAAGGACGGTGGTTGCGTTGTGTCTGTTTACGCCGTAGCTGTGATATCTGCACCTTTCGGTCGACACATCCGACTTCAGCATGGCATTTTTTAGGGACCGGGTTTGCCTTCCCATTGCGATCTGTACTCGCTCAGCCAGACTGCACTGATGCAGACTGTTTCCAGGACCACCACGTGGAGGTGGAGTACGGTCTTAGTCAGCTCTGGTTCGCTGACTCTGATGCAAGCAGTCAAGCTATGGGTCGCTGATTGCATTCACTATTGCTGCATCTTTGGGTCCCACTCATAATTTTATCCTTGTTACTTTTGATGTCAGAGACGGTAGCTTTCCCAACATTGAACATCCTCGCAAGTGAAGACACAGTTTCACCTTGTCCTAGTCTCTTGATAATTTCTGTTTTCGTTTCAATTGACAAAACATTGCGGTTCCTTTTATATGCTTTAGGCCTACTGGAAGATGCCATATCGCACAGAGAAATACTTGTACACCAAAATTATTCTGCTGTAGTAGCAGACACAATTATTTTAAGTTGAACTGTCTGTTTAGCCAGTGTTCTACCTAGAACGCACACGTACACTTTATTGGTAAACCAGATATTAACTGACTTTATGATCTAACTGACTTCCTGTACGTAAGCGACCGACCATTAGCCCATCCCATTCTCTACAAATTGTTCGCACACATTTGAAGTTTGCCGCATCAAAAGATTCAGAATTTTAGTCTAACGTGACTGTGGCATCTGATTTTTTTTTTTTTTTTTCCTAGAACAAGTGTTCGGATAATTGGATGTTCGGATAATTGGGGTTCGGATAAATGGAGTTCTACTGTAATTTAACTTTTTAGTTTCAAATTCAAAGTAACAGCTACTATTAATTGTGATTAGTATTCTTATTTAAATCTCAGTTAAGTGATAATGGTTGTAATCGTAACTATAATAAAGATAATATTAGTAACTACGCTGATTAAGGTTATGTCAATTTTTAGCTTCTCTTACAATTTGTTTTTTTTCCCTAGATGACCATTACCAAGTTCAGTAGTAAAACATCTGAACCAAAAGCTGGTTCACCTTTCGTTATATTTAAAAAAAAACGTGTGCAGTGCCATATGCGTTTCCTCAAACGAAATAAGCATTGTTTGTTTAAAGTCTCATAAGTAGTTTTTGACTAGATGGGTCGTTTCTTCTCCAACATCTGTATCTAATACTTGCCACTATCATTTAATTCCCTTTTAGCACAGACATCCCTTTTCCCTTACACATATTTACTGTTGT
Source organism: Oreohelix idahoensis (assembly GCA_024509875.1). NCBI lineage: Eukaryota > Metazoa > Mollusca > Gastropoda > Stylommatophora > Oreohelicidae > Oreohelix > Oreohelix idahoensis. The sequence goes on from JAMPIV010006730.1 coordinate 34,759, forward strand.
CACGATTAGACTATCAAGATCGTAATTACAAGCTACACAGAGTGAGCATATACAGACACAAATGGCTCACAACACTGGCGTGACCATAGACCAACTAGGGACAATAATAAATAACAAAATCTAACACTGATCAGCAATCCCCTTTTACTATAACATACTTACTTACTACTTACTTTGTCGTGCCTTCTCTACCCTGAGGTGTAGAGATTTGCCAGGGAGAACGCCATACTATCCTGTCGGCTGTCTTTCTCCTTGCTGGTTCCAACTTAGTTGTTATGATTAAAATCATGACATATCTATTGTGTTCGACAAGGCTTGTTTATGGACCAGCTTGTTGATATTGCGTTTCCTGGGTTACTCCCGGAAGTACGTCATTGTCTTTTGGACAATTATAGCAGACGGCTTTGCCGGCTTCACTTGGCAGAAGTGAGCGATACTTCGGGGCCTTTTCCATGTGTTATTGGAAGTTTTCGGACGTCTATTTGTCCAGCTCCGATATGTGTGCTCTTACTACAGAGTTATAAAGATTTACTACAGCTAGATCGTCCATCTACTTCATAGAGTCTATGCTGGTTTGATATTTTAGGACAAGCGAATGCTGTATATCAAGGAAAGAGAGAGTGGAAATATTTAATAAAGATTACAGCAACATGTCACAGACATCTTGTCCATAGTCGATGAAATAGCGAAGTTGTCAAGACTGGCTAGGTCATGCAATTATCTATCTGAATACTGAATATATATCAAGTGGAGCTTGTGTACTTATTAAATGAATATTCGTCTTCACGTCCAAACTGGCCTTTGAGGACTTCTTTATTGTTAAAGAGTAAGAAAGGTATTTTACAGGCTGCATTCAAAAGTGTCACCGGCAAGATGGAATGCCGTGATGAATTCTCAACAGTCAAATGAAGTATTACCCTAGACAATAATATAAAAAGAAAGAACCCGAAACCGCCCCGTAACATTTGGGGGTCACAAGCCGGCGGATCATCGATCCACAGCCTGAGTTTGATTTCTACATATATAATTACAGACGTTGCAAGCAGTTCGTGCCTGGTTCCAGTTTGCAAAGATGGCGCACGTTATCGTCTGCTAGCTGTTGAGAGGTTTTACGTCAAATTTTACAGTTCAGTCCTTACTGTTCTAATCAATAAGGAAACATATATTGAAGCACATCGGGTATGCTGCATCCTGCTTCAAGTGAATTTTCTAGTTTTCTGCCAAAGATGGCGTATTGTAAGACAACGACAGATCAAAGAGGATTCTGCTTCGTGTCAGCTGTTTCAGTGTGCTAGACCTAGAGTTCGGTCTACGTATCCAGTTCTCATCGGTGCTACAAGGATCAGACGGTGGAACTAGGAGGATTTTGTGTCCTGGTAATAAGATAAGTCACGTTTTAGCTTCATTCAGCTTGTGGCTAGAGTGTTTTATTTGCCAGCGTATTTTTTCTCCATGTTTTATGTTTTAATATCGTTGTCGTATTTATAGTGTAGGAGGTTGGTTTAGGACTCATGTCTTTTTTATACCGCTTCGGCTGGTCGATAACGTCATGGGCGTTCTGTAGTTTATGCATCTGTGTAGTTCAAGTTGAGGAGCCGGCTAACATTGCTGTGTGTAATACTGCATAAATTGAAGTATACAGGTTCATTTTATGTCTAGCTGTGCAGTTTTGTTATTGGTAAAGTTTGTTGTTGTAGTACAGTTCATTGTAATTTTTTTTAATTCAGTTTGCTCCATTTTTGTTTGTGAGATTGTTGGCCTTACCTTACTATCATTTATTTAATAGATGTCATAAATGTTGTGAATTCGTGCTGTAGTGTCATAATTGTGGTAGAGCTAAATTTTATTTCTTTGTTATAATTCATATAGTTCTGCCTCAGTTCTCTATCTGAATTTGCTTTTGTTGGCTCTGGTCACTGTATTCTGTCATCTTGTTTGTGCTTTTCTTTTAATGCTCTAGATTTATAACATCTATATTACTATCTATTATTACTTGCAGTTGGGTGAATTTGAATTGGTGAAAAGAGTATTGAAAATATTATCCACAGATTGAAAATATTATGAATTTACTTTATTGGTTTGCTATTGAAAAGCACAATAATTGTAAATCATGGCAACCCTTGAGAGGTTTGGTAAAGGTTGGCAAAGATTTAGGTTTGGAAGGAGATGCCTTAAAAACCTATGTGGACAAGGAACTCAAGAGACAATAAGATTTAGCTGAAAAAGCTGAAGAATTGGCTGAAAAAAAGAAGACAAGAAGAAATACAATTGTCTGAAAAAAGAAGACAAGAAGAATTGTCTGAAAAAAGGAGAGAAGAAGAATTAATTGAAAAAAGAAGAGCAGAAGAAATGGCTCTTGAAAGAGAAAAATTGGCCTATGCTCATCAACAAGAGATCAGATTGGCTGAATTGGAACTTGAGAAATTAAAATTACTACAACCACAGGTTAATCCTATGAATGGTGATACTGGTAGAAGAGATCATACTGCTCATTTTAAGATAAATCTGCCTAAATTTAATTCTAACATCGACGATATCTCATGCTTCCTCAGCAGATACGAAACGTTTGTCAGGAGTTTAATATTGATAAAACTACCTGGTCTAGTTAGGCTCATGAACCTATTAGTGGGTGAGGCATGTACAGCAGTTTGTACCATGGATGATCAGTCTAGGAAGGACTATGATGCTGTGAAAACCTTGTTACTTAAGAAGTATTAATTAGATGAAAATGGCTATAGGTTAAAATTTAAATCACTACTGCCAGATTCTGCAAAAGATTTTACAGAATTTATTTCATCCATTAAAATGTACTTTACTAGATGGATTGATCTTTCTAAGATTGAAAAAACATTTGAGGGTCTATCTTTGATTCTCAGAGATAAAGTTTTGTCTTCAATAAGTGGAGATTTTTTATCTTTTTTGCAAGAAAGGAAACCAGAAAATCTGTCTATTTGTGAAACTTTAGGTACACAATTCCAAGTTGTATATCCAAATAAGAATCTAAGTAAAAATAACATTAAGGATTCCTTGCCAGCAGCATCTGCTAGGATGGTCAATTATAACACACCTAGGCAACGGTCAAATAGTATTGACAAGAACTATAGAGTCAATCAGAATTGTCAATATGGCAATAATAGAGGCAAATATAATTTCAATAAGAAATTTCAACAGTTTCAGAGATATAACAACTCCAATGACGAGGGTTATTATGGACCACAGCCATCATATAGATTAAATGATTACCAAAATAGAGGAGGATATAATGCCAGATCAGGCAGAGGACAAAGGTCATTCCATAGGAATAATGCCAATTATGATAATAACAGAGGGTCTTATCAAAACAATAATTTTCGACAGTCAAGGAACCCTGAACGTGCAAATGCTGTCGTAAATGTGAGTGACAATAATTCAAGTCAAAATAATGTGCCCATCGCTCATGCGAATGCTTGTAGTGTCGACCTATCCAACAGTGCTAATTGTACTGAATGTAGTTCTTTATTTCAGCTACAGAGAGTACCAAGACTATTGTGCGGACATCCTTTGCCAGTCATGTCTTCTTTTGAAAGCACAGGTTCACTGGTGCTTGATAAGGGTTTTGTGAACAATAAATTAGTGTCACTTTTGAGGGACACAGGTTCGACTACAATTGGTGTTCGTAGATCTATGGTGGATCAGTCAGATTACACAGGAAGAGAAGTAAAGTGTATTACTTTTGGTGACGCAGCGAAATACTATCCTACAGCAGAAGTATTTTTGGATACACCATATTTTACTGAAAGAGCTCTTGTATGTTTATTCAACAGCCCTATCGCTGGGATTATTCTTGGGAACATCCCAGGCCTACACGAGTGTTCTAGAGAGGACATTGAAAAGTGGGAGAAGAAACACTTAATAACGGCTAATGCTGTTACAACTAGAGCACAGGCTCGTGCTGAAAGGATTAGTCATGACCATGATGATATTATCTTGGAGGAGGTTTTGAATGGTGATGAAGACATTGATGAGGTCATGGATGATGATGATAATGATAATGATAAGGATAATGAAAATGAAAATATGGCTCAGATGGAAAATGATGATAATTTGCAGGTTGAATTGATTGAAAACGAATCATTCATCCAAAGGAAAAAAGAAGATGAGTGTTTAAAAAAAAATTTTCGTATGGCAAGATCAAATAAGGTTATGTTTGATGATAATGCAAAACATTGGTACACATTAAAGAATGATATATTGATTAGACATTTTCAAGATGTTAAATCAGTGAAAAAATAGATTATGGTACCTACTTATTTTAAACCATTTGTCTTACGATATGCCCATGACATTAACTGTGCAGGTCATATGGGTATTGCAAGGACAAAACAGAGGGTTTTGTCTCACTTCTTTTGGCCCGGTTGGACTAAAGATGTGAACATTTTTTGTCGCACATGTGTAGTGTGCCAGAGTGTCGCAACGAAAAGGCCTGGACATAACGCACCCATTCAGGCCTCTGACATTTCTTTGCGTCCATTCGCAAAGATGGGTATCGGCCTTATTGGTCCAATGAAAGTTACTTCAGCTAGGGGTCATAAATACGTGCTAACATGCATTGACATGTGTACACGTTGGCCGGAGGCAATTCCATTGAAAACCTTTTCTACTGGTGACGTAGCGGATGCACTATTTTTAATATTCAGCAGATTAGGGTTTCCCAAAAACATACAGTCGGGTAATAGAACCCAATTCGTGACTGATGCTATGAAAGAAGTAATAAAAAATTTTGGGATTGAAAAATCGCTCAGTTCTTTGTATCATGCCCAATCCCAAGGTAAAATAGAAAGACTAAATATGAGTTTGAAACAGATGCTAGACAGAGTTACTGTTAGGTATCCACAAGATTGGGACAGAATCTTACCTGCCATTCTGTTTGCGTATAGGGAAATTCCCAACCACAGTACGGGATTTTCTCCTTTTGAGTTGGTGTATGGTGCAAAGCCTAGAGGTCCTATGGCTATCTTGAAAGAATTACTTATTGGTACTAACATGGATAAGGAGGTTCAATCCTCGTATCAATATGTGGTAAATTTAAGACAAAAGATTATTGACGCATGCCAGATAGCAGTACAATCGTAAGAAAAAGCAAAATTAAAAGCTCGATTGTTTTTCAATCAAAACAGGAAACTGCGCCAATTATGACCAGGTGATGAAGCCCATGTTTTACTTACAAACAAGGATAATAGATTGGTTGTTTCTTGGAAGGGTCCTTACATAATTTTGGACAAATTATCAGATGTTGACAATGTTGTGGATGTTAAAGGAAACGAAAAAAAAAATTCCACATTAATATGTTACAACAGTTTCATACTCGACCACCACATCTGTGTCCTATTTTTGAAGCTATTGACGAATCGGTTGATTGTCGATCATATTTAGCTGTTATTCAGGAGGAAACGTCTGATTTTTCTGATAGTGATGAACCAATACTATCTTTACCTGATGTCCATCTATTGGCTACTGAAAGTTGGAAAGATGTTTCCATTGCTTCTACTCTATCTTCTGATCAGAGAAAGAACAGATCTCTGACTTACTTCAATCTTTTTCTGATGTGCTCACGGATGTTCCTGGGCATACAGATATCATTCAACATGATATCGTGTTAACAGATTTCAGATCTATCAAACTGAAACCCTATCCTATCCAGATTCATTTGCAATCTCAAGTACAAGAGGAAATAAAACAAATGATTAAGTTAAACATAATTGAACCGTCTAATTCACCGTATAGTTTTCCCATGGTTTTGATCAGGAAAAAAGACAAATTTATTAGAATTTTTATTGATTTCATACGTTTAAATTCTGTCACAATTCAAGATGCTGAACCTTACCCCGTGCTTGAATCACTTCTTGACAGATTATCCACTGCTACATTCTTTTCTAAGTTTGATCTATCAAAGGGATATTGGCAAGTGCCATTATCTAACAAATCTAAGCCTTATAACGCTTTCGCTACACCTTTAGGTTTGTTCCAGTTTAATTACATGTCTTTCGCTCTGGTGAACGCTCCTGCTACTTTTGTTCGCATGATGCGTAGACTATTTTCTGATCGTGAGGATTTGATTACCTACATAGATTATATTTGTCTGTTCCATCATACTTGGAATGATCATGTCAACGGAATCCATTCTTTGTTGAACACCTTACTCTGTCACAATATTACTGCTAGACCTTCCAAAACTAGAATAGATTATAATGAAATTACCTTTCTAGGTCACAAAGTTGGAGGTGGATTCTTAAAACTTGAAGATTCTACTGTTTCCAAAATTATGAATCTTGATATTCCTCGAACAAAAAACAAGTTCGGAGTTTGTTGGGTCTAATAAACTTTTATAGACGATTTCTATCCAATTTTTCAGATATAACTTCAGTTCTGTCTGCGTTAGTGAAGAAAAATGCGCCAAAGAAAATAATATGGTCGCATGCGTGCCATGAGGTCTTAAACGTGATTAAACTTGCCTTCTCGAAATCTCCAATATTACGATTGCCTGACATTCGATATCCTTTTGTTCTCAGAGTCGATGCCAGTAATTCAGCGATTGGGGGAACATTAATGCAGGAATTTGAGGGCCACATGCACCCGACGATGTATGTCAGCAGAAAACTATCGCCTACAGAGCAACGATATCCAATAGTCGAGAGGGAGCTCCTGGCTATTGTATTTGTCTTCAAAAAACTCCAGAGGTATTCACTGGGAGCCCACTTCACTCTGGAGACAGATCACAAAGCACTGGCATATCTTCAGCCAGATTCACGAATCAAAAAGCAGCGAGAGCCTCGTTAGCGCTCCAGCCTTACGACTACAGCATCAAGGCTATAAAGGGAAGTCTCAATGTCGTCGCAGACGTCCTTTCGAGATGTATCAAAGACACCATGTCATCTATCAACTCAACAAGTCCAGATGATGCACGTAATTCAATGTAGTGCATATATGTGCATTGACATATCCTGTTCAAGAGCTTATTGCTTCAAGAACCACGTAATCTAAGGTCACTATGTGGACTGTACAGTTATTAAAGTGATTTTAGGTCAATGCAACCTACCCAGCAACATGATGACGCTGATTCCTGGATCTCTACATATCATGTAGCATATCGATCGACGTATGACATTTGAGACATTGATGCGTTTTTTACGCCATTATATAATTTATGATATCGTCACTGCTCAAATTATGTGTATGATACACTATTGACATTTCATTCACAATCACACAAAACTTTATGCATTTGACAATGTGTAGCAGTCACACCTTAGTGGTTAAGTGTATGTCTCTCTTCATCTAATATTGAATGATATTATTATTAATGCTTTGCATTAATGTTACATTGATATGTCATTATGTGACTAGGTTACATGACGAGACAATAGGTGTTCCTGACGGAATGAAGTATGAGAATGCATGGTATGATATAATTATTTCGGTGTTACATGTTGACTGACTTTGCGATAGTTACCTCATTATGATGTTAAAATGATTTGAGTTTTTCGTAGACATTGGTATTAGCACTATGTACTATATTCCACACATTGTGTGTTAAATTGCCTACATTTTGGCACAAACGTAGGTTCTATGCAATGTCATACCAGCATTGACATTTGATGTTACCATATGCTCACGTTGGTGTTGTTTACCCACAACAGTAAATAATGAAAACTTCGCTTTCATTATTTGACGGGTGGAAAGGGGGGGAAGTAGTTGTTATGATTAAAATCATAACATATCTATTGTATTCGACAATGCTTGTTTATGGACCAGCTTGTTGATATTGCGTTTCCTGGGTTACTACCGGAAGTACGTCATTGTCTTTTGGACAATTATAGCAGACGGCTTTGTCGGCTTCACTTGGCAGAAGTGAGCGATACTTCGGGGCCTTTTCCATGTGTTATTGGAAGTTTTCGGACGTCTATTTGTCCAGCTCTGATATGTGTGCTTTTACTACAGTGTTATAAAGATTTACTACAGCTAGATCGTCCATCTACTTCATAGAGTCTATGTTGGTTTGATATTTTAGGACAAGCGAATGCTGTATATCAAGGAAAGAGAGAGTGGACATATTTAATAAAGATTACAGCAACATGTCGCTGACATCTTGTCCATAGTCGACGAAATAGCGAAGTTTTCAAGACTGGCTAGGTCATGCCATTATCTATCTGAATACTGAATATATATCAAGTGGAGCTTGTGTACTTATTAAATGAATATTCGTCTTCACGTCCAAACTGGCCTTTGAGGACTTACTTACTTACTTACTTAGTCGTTCCCCTTCTACCGTGAGGTGTAGAGGTTTGGAAGAGAGAGCGCCAGACTATCCTATCGGCTGTCTTCCTCCTGGCCTGGTTCCATTCTAGTCCTCGGTCCTTCAAAGATTGTCTAATGTTGTCCTCCCAGCGAACTCTGGGTCGTCTTGGGGGTCTGGATCCTTGGCTCTTTGTTTCCCATGCTTGTCGTGGTAGCCGGTCTTCTCCCATTCTGTGCCGTGATGAATTCTCAACAGTCAAATGAAGTATTACCCTAGACAAGAATATAAAAAGAAAGAACCCGAAACCGCCCCGTAACAATAGTCCTCAGTCCTTCAGAGATTGTCTCTAACGTTGTCCTCCTGGCGAACTCTGGGTTGTCCTGGAGGTCTGGATCCTTCGCTCTTAGTTTCTCTTATATGTCGTGGTAGCCGATCTTCTCCCATTCTGAAGACGTGGCTAAACCATCGTGGGTTGGACTGTTCTAGTTGGGTCTTCAGGGGCTGGGTTTTGAGGCCTTATCGTATCGTCTAGTTGCGTACCATGTCTCTTCTTGTTACTTCAACCACCTTCCTCAGATACCTCATTTCTGAGGTTTGGAGCTGGCTTTTGTGGGTTCAAGTCATTGCCCTCTTGACTCGCATCCATACGTCAAGACTGAGACATAGGTGGAGCGGTATACAACCATCGTTGTCTTCATGCCAATATCTCTTTTGCTGAGGAATCCTCGATTTATGGCCTAAAAATGTCTCCCAACTGACGCTATTTGGGTATTCAATTCTTTTTTTCTAACGCCTCCTTCCAGTCTATAGCAACTCCAAGGTATTTAAATTGGTTGACCTGCTCCAGGGTCTGGTTTCCCAGATCATTCATCTCTTCTCCAGCTCTTCCTTCTAGACTTGCAGGTTGGATTGACGATGTGCCTCTGATTTAGCAATCAAGGCAACATCTTCGGCAAATGCCAGCTCTGAAATACAGACCTTTCACATCTTCCAGTATCCCACTGAATACGTTCCTTGCATGCTTTGATGACATCGTCCATGAGGAGTAAGAGCAAACAGGGTAACATAATATCACCTGTCTTACACCAGTTGTGGTCCTGAACTCTTCTGATTTATGGTTTGCCGTCCTCATATAATTTCTGCAAGTCTTCTAGAGGCTCTGTATAGCATGAGTCGGAGGTGCTGGAATGTTCTTTTACAATTCGGAATGCTCGCACAGTAATTATAATAATTGGTTTGTCGCTGACACGCTTTCTCTTCTAGGGTCCTGCTGTTGTGTGACGAACGAGGGCTTTCTTATATAACGTTATGATTGTTGCACGACTTTACTTCCTATACGACTGTTAAGTTAACTAAAAAGGTCAGTGGAGGGAAAGTAGTCGTGGACAAAGCCTGTCTTTCTCTTCTGTTTTCTCTTCTTCCCTCGCCTCCTCTTCTTCAGTCCTCTGGAGTATGACTGCTTTTAATTCAAACAATTCCCTTTCCAGAACTCAGATCCCTCGATGATGTGGATGGAAATGTACAACCATTATGGAAACAATATGTGGAGTCCTGTGTCTGCAATCAAAGGTTATCACTTGTCAATGGGTGAGTACTACTATTGTTATCTCTTTAATATTCGCGTTACTACAAAAAGCAGCAGCGTGTCTATAATACCAACTGTTTATACAGGGCCAGTCTTAGCTGTTGCGGGGCCCGATTTGGACTATTTTGGTGGGGCCTCTGGACCTGTCATTTTTTGTTGTTGTTAGGTATCAGGAGTATATGCTATTCTTCTTATGAGATCCTTAGCCCCTGACTAACAAAGCAGTCAGTGGCCATAACGCCTAGTGGCGTCTAGTAGGGCAACAACAAACTGTCCCCATTCTGCTCGGTCGGTGGCCGTCCTTCGTGCCGTGCCCCAACTCTGGCTCATGCTTTGCATCTCAGCCGCCACTGTTCTCCGCCAGGTTGTCTTTGGTCTGCCTCTCTTTCGCCGTCCTTCTAGGGTCCATAGCATAACAGTTCTGGTGATGGTGTCAGGGTCCCTTCTGAGTACATGGCTGTTGGAGTTCGTTTGTTGTTGTTTGAAAGCGTAAAAAATGGGTTTGTTGAATCTGTCTACTTGACATAACGCGAATGGATTCAATTTCTGAACGAAGTAGTAAAAAGTCAACTTGAACTTCCAACCATGGGCATATCAACTAATGCCAAGAAGGTGTATAGTTCATTCAATTTATTTGACATCATACGGTTGACTAGACGAACATTCAATGTTGACGACGAATGGTTGACGTTCACTGGACAGCACACAACGTAAGTTTTCATATTTTAAATTACAGTTAATTCGTTCCTTAAGATAACCTCTTAGGTAACGTCAGACTAGTTATACAGTGTTCATAACATGGCATCCAATTAAACAAATGAGGCAGTTATATAAGATATGTCAATCTTCCACTGTCCTATGACCTTGGCAATGACGGAGAACCTTGTCAGGTCCTTTTATATCATATAATGTTCCGATACTACGTATCTCCTTTTAGTACTGGCCTCTTATTTTCAATCAATGAAGAATAACAATAATATACTTTTCTGCCCACGACCTTCGTGGCATCATAGCTTAGATATAGCAAATACTTGAGTCACCTCTGCTTTGCGGGGTACGTATTCGTAACGGCCGAATACTGATTTATATCATAAAAATATATATCAAGTCAATCCTGGATGATCCTAACGTCGGAATCCGTCGGCTTTACAATTCATATAATAAGTTTCAAGTAAGACTCCATTTTGCACCAATACGTCATTGGTACAACTAGACGTCTACATGAGAACGAAATACATAGTTATCTAAAATCATACTTGCTTCTTTTCCCAAGAAATATCACTAGAATACTGTTGACCCGAGTCCTCATCTTGCTAACAGACGGACGGTCATACACAATAAAAATATACCCGCAACACGGGTTCGAACGCCACGAATCAATGGACTGATTCTTGGGCACTAAACTTCTCAACCCCAGCTATGACGTAGACTGACTGTCTAGATACACGTGCGGTCTGCATAACCCCCTATACGCCTTAGTGCACAACCGTGCGCTAATGAAATCAAACTCACCAATAAGACTTACTCTCATGTGAGTCGGTGCGCAAAGTTATTACAGAGGTAGGACAACATATTTAATAATATGATACTACCTTCATCTGTAAAGGAGTGTAGAGGTCTACGAAAAGGGCTCTACAGATTCCTTACCAATCCCCCCCCCCCCCCCCCCCCCCCAAAAAAAAAAAAAATTAATTATATTAATTTTTTTCTTTAATACTCGACACTAGAGGTGATTCAAGTTTACATATTACAATTTTACAAATATATCATGATAAAAATAATCAAATATGAAATTCCAATCAACTCAAATGAACAAAAGGTATGCATAAAAGCATACATCCACAATTGACCACCTTTGGTACAATGTGGTAAATGAAATAAAATAACATATTTAGAAATATTCAATTAACACAAATGTAAACGCAAATGAAAAGAAATGATGAGAAACCAATGAATAAACAGAAAAGTGATGGATATGTCTTTAAAAATGACAAGTGAAAAAAAAATGAATAAAAATGAAAGAATACAATTTAAACACGTATAAGATCAACGCACTTAACTGTGTCTCTAAGTCATTTTGTGGTACTAATTAAATTACCAATGTTAAATTAATGTGCTTAAATACCGATATTAATAAATCTACTTAAATATTGTATAGTTAATTACATTAATCATTATGTTAACTAACTAAGTATCTAAGTTTAATAATCTAATTAATTCGTTTATTTCACTTAAATAGTGTTATTAGTTCCTTAAATAACGAAAGGTCCATTTTCCTGTTAGTGAACAGTTTATAATATAACAAATTCAGTTCCACGAAGAAAATCCAAGTGTTTGAAATGTCATTTCTGTCAGAAAATATAATCCTTTTACTACGTTATTTTCTCTTCAATGTCATAATTAAGTGACTTTTATTTTCACAAAGATAGTCATATAACTTAACGTTCCATGTTATTTTGATACATAAGCATTGTAGATTTCACTTGACTGATTGTTAATGACTCTTATAATCGAGGTATTACACGTAAAAGTTACAATCGACGAACTGTCAGTGTCGAAGTTCAGTTGTCTTAAGTGCGTAGCTGCTAATTCGATTCATTCGGACATCTCGACAAGATGTCAGCGAGAACATTCTGTGTGCCAGGTATGGATCGAATCGTGAAATTAAATGGTTGTAACGCGATCGCATACCTGGTAGATTTGGCAGATTTTACGTCCTTTGTGTTGAGTGCAGTAAGAGCTTTTTGGTCTGATTCCACAATAAAGTGTGATCCAAGCAGATATCTCTGAAGTTTATTTATTGACCATACAAGCCCGAGAAGTTCTTTATCTAAAACTGAATAATTCTGTTCAGTTGGAGTTAACTTCCGTGACACATAGAGAACTGGATGCAAGGTCCCATTATATTCTTGTAGTAAGACACTTCCCACGCCGTAATTAGAAGCATCGCTGCGTAATACAAATGGCAAATTCTCGTTAGGTAACCTTAAAACAGGATGATTAGAAAAAAATTTCTTTATGATATCCAACGCGATTTGATGTTCGTTAGACCACCGAATCACGTTAGCTGCACCTTTCCTAAGTAATGAAGAGAAAGGAGCAGTAATGGACGAAAGATGTGGTATGAATTTCCCATAGTATTGTACTAGTCCTAATAGAGATCGCACTTGTTTCTTTGTTTTAGGTGTGGAGATGTTAAGGATTTTGGAAACATTACTGTCCTCTGTGTATAACATACCGCGACCAATACGGTGTCCCAAAAAAGAAATCTCGTGGAAACCCACAAATGCCTTTGATGGCTTAGCAGTTAAATTATGATTTTGTAACGTGGACAGTAATGAGTTTAATCCTTCTAAATGTTCTTCCCATGAGTCACTGAAAAGACAAATGTCGTCTATGTACGCAATGACGTTGGGATGATGAGATAGGATTCGACGCATCATGCGTACGAACGTGGCAGGAGCGTTAACTAACCCGAAAGGCATAAAATTCCATTGGAATAGGCCCCGGGGCGTCGAGAAAGCAGTGAGTGGTTTTGCCCTTTCTGTCAATGGTACTTGCCAATAGCCTTTTGACAGATCAAACTTAGAGAAGAAAGTAGAATGAGATAATTTCACTAATAAATCTTCTAAAAGTGGCAAAGGTTCAGCGTCAAATTGTGTGACTTTATTTAATTTTCTATAGTCTACACATAGACGAATGTTATTATCCTTCTTTCTAATTATCACCATAGATGAAGCATATGGTGACAACGATGGTTCAATTATTTTTAATCGAAGCATCTCATCTAATTCCTTTTCGACCTTATCTCTAAAGTGTAAAGGTATGGGATATGGACGAATACGGATAGGTGTTTCATCAGTTAGGAGAATATCATGCTGAATAGCTGATGTATGACCTGGAATGTCAGTGAGAACCTTATCATACGTTTGAAGAAGTGATGAAACTTGTTGTCGTTGATCAGTCGAAAGAGAAGAAGAAATAGTGACATCATTCCAGTTTTCCGTGGAATGAAGAGGTACAACTGGTATGGGCAATTGTACATCTTGAAAAGAAGATTCTTCTTCTTGTATAACTGACAAATTAGTATAGTTGTGAATATGAGGAGTAGGATCGTCAGTCGCTTGAAATACTGATTGTAAATAATCAGGACGTGAATAATACTCTTTCAACATGTTAATGTGAAAGGTTTTGTGTTTTCCATTAATATCTACGATGTAGTCGACATCGGATATTCTTGAGATGATCCTAAATGGACCTCTCCATGTGATAAGTAGACGATTATTATGTGAAGGCAGTAAAACAAAAGCCTCGTCACCAGGAATAAGCTGGCGAAGACGTCTATACCGATTTGCAAATAGACGAGCTTTTTCTTTAGACTCTTCGGATGATGCAGTAGCTAACCTACAGGCATCTATTATTCTCTTTCTTAAAGAGATGACATATTCATATGAGGATTGAGTTTCCTCAGGTATATTATCTTTCAACCAATAAATCATGGATTAAAGACATAGGTCCGCGTGGTTGTATGCCAAAAACCAACTGGAAGGGGGAAAACCCTGTTGCTTGGTTTTGCACTTCGCGATACGCGAAGAGAGCAGCGGGTAGGACCCTGTCCCACTCCTGAGGGTGATCTTGAGTCATCTTACCCAACAACTGCTTAAGTGTCCTATTCTGTCTCTCAATTAATCCATTCGACATCGCATGGTATATAGAACTGAGAGATCTATCTATACCCAATGTCTTCATAACCTGTGACATGGATTCGGAAATAAACTGGACACCATGATCTGATAGGATCTTACGCGGAAAACCAATGCGTGAAAAGATCAGCATTAAAGCTTCTGCAACACTGGCAGATGAGGTGTTTTTAAGAGGTATGGCCTCAGGCCAACGCGTACACATATCGATACAGGTGAGAATATGTGTATGTCCTCTTGCAGATGGCAATATAGGACCAATGATGTCTATTGCCATTTTATCAAAAGGTCTAATAGGTATGTCCGCAGCTTGGATAGGAGCATCATATACGGACCCCTTACCTTAACTTCCTGACATGTCACGCAGGAACGACAATAGAGATTAACATCCCTATGAACGCCAGGCCAATAGAATGCGGATAGCACTCTAGATTTGGTTCGGGAAAAACCCATGTGACCTGCGCATTGTGAATCATGAGCATGTCGTAATATTCTGGGTCTCATAGCAGACGGGACCAGAATTTGTGAACGCACCAATGAATCTGTTTTTCTCTTAGTAATCTAACTAAAATACCTTTCTTTAGAGCAAATTGGTGTCTAGATTTTGCAATTGTGTTGTTATTATTACTCTTAGTCGCCAATTGAAAAAATCTCTGCAAAGAATTGTCATTCTTTTGTAAATTAGCAAACAGCTCCCTTGAAATAGGAGAATCATCATCATTACTATTATGAACCGTAGGTTCAGAAGTTGATTCACGCGACAATTCAGTAGCTTGCGCTCTGGTAACCACTGCATTTGCAGCATGAATGTGTCGCTTTTCCCATTCATTAATTTGCTCTGGTGTACACTCTTTTATACCGTGTATACAACCAAGTATCACATCGCTAACTGGATTCTGCAGAAGACAGGCATGTATCTTCCCTGAAAAGAAAGGTGTATGTAAGTTAATGATTGCTGTAGGGAAGGTTTCCACAGTTCCCCCAAATGTGACGCACTTGACCACGTTGCCTGTGGCCAAGGAGGGGTCGATCAGAGAGTTCCGCACTCCGACAGTACTGCAGCCTGAGTCAAACAAGACAGAGCAAGGAATCGAGTTGACGTATCCTCTGTTAAATTTTAAACACCCTTTCCCATGGTGAATTGATGCAGAAGTAGCTGTACAAACTACGGGTAGACTTGGTAAAGTGTGCCCGCATCGCAGCGTCGTGATCGCCTTGGGCTGGAATAGCGTTGAGCATTCTTGACATGTCTTTACCTGTTCTAGATCGATACAAGACATAGCGTTATGTTGATTAACATTAGTATCATTACCTTTGTTAGTTTGTGCTTCAATTGAAGCAACATTTGAATGTTGTCGTGGTCTGCTCGACGATCTATCTCTTCGTCGCGATCGAACCTGATTATTGTCATTAAAATTGCTATAATTACTGTTTCTGCTATCATTAAAATTTGGCTGAGTCCGCCAATGAAAGTTTTCACTGTTGTGATGTTGGCGAAATGACCTATTCATAAATCTATTTCTATTTTCTGGATGATATGATTGAGATCTCCAATGTTGTTTATTATTATTACCTTGATTATATTTAGGATTGTTGTTACTAAAATCTTGAGATCTGTGAGCTTGACCCCATGATACATTAAATGGAGCAGAATGTGAGTATTGTTTCCCCTTTTGAAAATGACCAAAGTTGAAATTATTATTACTTCCCCTTTGAAAATTTCTATCGCTACTTATCGAACGATTTCTAGGGAAATTGTTTTGTTGCATGGCGAAAGCAACGGGTAAATCGTCCTTAAGCTGCGCATTGCTGACATCCATGTTAGGATGAGCGGTGCAGAAATTTTTACAATGTTCTGACATTTCTTTTATATTACCAGGTTTACGTTCGTGTAGGAACGCAAGAAATGCAGGACTTACTGCTGATAAGACTTTATCGCGAAGTAATAAGTCAAAAATACCATCATACGATTTCTCTACCTTGGATAGTTCTATCCATCGTTCTAAGGTAAGACGTATTTGAGAAAGAAAATCATCAAAATTCTTGCTAGATTGCGGGAGCATAGACTTGAACCTAAGTCTGTATTGATCCTCTGTCATCTGAAATTTGTTTAGAAGAGCGGCCCTGAGAGCCTCATAATCATTTTTATCTATAGAGCTAGTAGTGTGATAAACAGCCATTGCCTCTCCTGTTAGTAATCTGGATAAGTGGGTGCAATATAATGATTTATCCAAGTTGTACGATCGACATGTAGCCTCAAACCTGTCCAAAAAAAATATGACATCGTCGGATGGTGGAGTAAATTTAGGCAATTTGAGATGAATCTCTCTAAAATTCTCATGTCTAGATGAAGACTGGCCTTCCTGAGTCTTTTGTGTATTACATTCACTTGACAATCTTATTCTATCAAATTCCAATTCGGCAAGTTTCAAATCATGCTGACGTTTCTTTTCATTCTCTTCTGTCTCAAGCTGAAGTCTTCTTGTATTTTGTTCAGCTATTAGTCTCCTTTCTTCCATTTCCTTCCATTTCCTTTTGTTTAACTTCCATCTCAATTTTAAGTAGTCTTTCTTTTTTTCTTTTTCTTATTGTCCATCTCGCATCTCTTTTAAATTTTTCTTCAGCCTCGAATTTTTTCTGTTCGGACTCACGCTGAAATCGTTTATCTTCTAATTCAGCGGCTAATCTCATTTTTTTTCTCCTCTTCCGCAGCCTCAATCCGTTTTTGATCTGCCTCAAATTTCAACTTCTTTTCATTTTCCTCAGCCCGTTTCTCTTCTAATTCAGCGGCCAATCTCATTTTTTTTCTCATTTTCCTCCGCCTCAAATCTCAAATTTTCCAATCTTAATTTCTCAGCTTCTAATCTTTGAGATTCCAACCTTTGAGATTCTTTATATTCTGTCATAGCAAATGATCTAATCTCTTCCGGAGGTATATTAAGCGCCTTAGCTTGCTTAATAAAATAGTCTAAGGTAGACATTATTCAATATTATTATGTAATAATACTACTTAAAAGTGTTACTACAACGAGTGGTCTTCGTTCCTGTCCTAGAACGGTAAAATCAAGTCATATAATAGGCAATTATATTAATAATTAATAAAGTAATTTATAACATGAAATGGTATGAAAGCAATAACGTGACAGACAATAGCACAATACTAACACGACACGATAATCAAGACAAATGAAAACAGTCGTAGAAATCAACAAAAATAAAAATGTGGAACTAAAATAGAATGTCGTAAAAAATTACGATGACATCTACGATCCGATAATACACAAGACAGTTGACAACACAGTGTAAAAACATATGTTTTGTAAAAAACTGAACGATAGTCAGGTTAGAAGGACAATAATCACATACAAAATACATCATAAAACTAAGGTACGAGTAAAAATAACTACGAAAACAACAATTAAAACTTGACGCTACGGCTAAAACAGTCAGGAGTCACAGACTACCAGACACAGTGGACCAAAGATCCTTCTATGCTCACTCATAGGAACATTCCACTGAGGGAAGTCTGCAAAATAATACCCTACAGAACACTCAAGATGGACCTGTGGCGAAACTGGTATTTTCCCGTCCTAAGTCGCCATACCCAAACTCTCACAAAAAACATTGAACATAGAACATGCAACATGAATAAAGAAACAGTGGACATATTACTAGATCAGATGCAGCTACACGTAAAACGGTGTAATAACAACACGACGTTTTTACTTATCTCAACCGGCTACCAAAAAAAAATATTCCTCGCATCCGGGACTGCATGTATGAGACATCTACTTAAAGTCCTGTAATGACCGTTAGAATTGCTGCAAGGTCCAGGATGTTGTCGCCTTGAAAGTTACCATATTTCTTTTCAACCGAGTTTTGATTGTAGACTGGAGTTCGTTTCCGCTATTGAAAAAAATGGCTATTTTTTCAAACCATATCTGGCCGCCATACTGTTGGAGTTCGTTTGTTGTTGTTTGAAAGCGTAAAAAATGGGTTTGTTGAATCTGTCTACTTGACATAACGCGAATGGATTCAATTTCTGAACGAAGTAGTAAAAAGTCAACTTGAACTTCCAACCATGGGCATATCAACTAATGCCAAGAAGGTGTATAGTTCATTCAATTTATTTGACATCATACGGTTGACTAGACGAACATTCAATGTTGACGACGAATGGTTGACGTTCACTGGACAGCACACAACGTAAGTTTTCATATTTTAAATTACAGTTAATTCGTTCCTTAAGATAACCTCTTAGGTAACGTCAGACTAGTTATACAGTGTTCATAACATGGCATCCAATTAAACAAATGAGGCAGTTATATAAGATATGTCAATCTTCCACTGTCCTATGACCTTGGCAATGACGGAGAACCTTGTCAGGTCTTTTATATCATATAATGTTCCGATACTACGTATCTCCTTTTAGTACTGGCCTCTTATTTTCAATCAATGAAGAATAACAATAATATACTTTTCTGCCCACGACCTTCGTGGCATCATAGCTTAGATATAGCAAATACTTGAGTCACCTCTGCTTTGCGGGGTACGTATTCGTAACGGCCGAATACTGATTTATATCATAAAAATATATATCAAGCCAATCCTGGATGATCCTAACGTCGGAATCCGTCGGCTTTACAATTCATATAATAAGTTTCAAGTAAGACTCCATTTTGCACCAATACGTCATTGGTACAACTAGACGTCTACATGAGAACGAAATACATAGTTATCTAAAATCATACTTGCTTCTTTTCCCAAGAAATATCACTAGAATACTGTTGACCCGAGTCCTCATCTTGCTAACAGACGGACGGTCATACACAATAAAAAATATACCCGCAACACGGGTTCGAACGCCAAGAATCAATGGACTGATTCTTGGGCACTAAACTTCTCAACCCCAGCTATGACGTAGACTGACTGTCTAGATACACGTGCGGTCTGCATAACCCCCTATACGCCTTAGTGCACAACCGTGCGCTAATGAAATCAAACTCACCAATAAGACTTACTCTCATGTGAGTCGGTGCGCAAAGTTTCTTACAGAGGTAGGACAACATATTTAATAATATGATACTACCTTCATCTGTAAAGGAGTGTAGAGGTCTACGAAAAGGGCTCTACAATGCCACTAACGATGACGATAATGACTATACTATTTAACCCTGTAATGACTGTTATTACGTTACCAGTAATGCTAACAGTTAAAATTTCTCAGCTGCAACACATTTCTTTATTGACATATTTTTAAATCAAAGCTATGTGACATGAATAAACTGAAAGTGCACAGGTCTACACATCGTCCGGTTTGTTATCTACCAAAAGGTGAAGTAATGAAATTAGGGTGGAACTTAAGAGTTACCATACTGCGTTCCGTATTTAACAGGTATGGAATTACCTCTGTTCTGTATTTTTCTTATTCATTGATGTGACCACCCTCTGGTATTGCTCGGTAACCACGAGAGCTAAGTCACGTATGTGAAATTTCTGTATTCAAGCTAAAGTTTACTTACCTGCCAGAGAATTCTATTATTCTCCCACAAAGAACTTTAAAACGTGTAGTTTTACATAAACTACACGTCTTCAAGCACTACAATTTTTTCTCGACGGACGCACTGACTTTACTATTAGCACAGTTCCTCTTCTTCGCCTTGCAGAATTAGTTCTTACTCTCAACTCTTTTGAATTCAATGGTCAATTCTTTAATCAAATTATTGGCGTTGCTATGGGCACCAAAATGGGCCCGAGTTATGCTTCCCTCTTCATGGGTCACTTTAAATGTTTGGTGCTTCAAAGTTACGATGGACCATTACCTGAATTTTACCGTCTCTATATTGACAATGGAATTGGAGTCACAGACATGTCTGAAGTTAACCTCCGTAGATGCATTGACTATGTTGGCAATTTCCATCCTGCCATCAAATTCACTTCTCAAATTTCCACCACTTCAGTTAACTTTCTTGACCTTACTGTCAATATTACTCCTACTGGCCTTACTATTTCTGTCTATTATAAACCAACTGACGCTCATGGTTTTCTTCTTTACACCTCTTCTCACTCTCTCAGCTGTAAATATTCCATTCCCTTTTCTTAACATCTACGCTTACGTCGGATATGTCACGATAAAGATGATTTCCGTGAACGAGCTCAAGAAATGTTCGAGTTTTTTCGCCGACGTCACTATCCTGAAAGAGTGTTATCTGATGCTCTTAATTGCATTAGTCACGTTACTCTTCAGGTGGCACTTACTGCCAAACCTACTACTACATCTGACAGACTCAAACTTGTCTCAACTTTCCACCCCCACTGTTAGGCGTTGAAAAAAATTCTGTTTCGTCATCTGCCTATTCTCCACTCTGATCCTGAGACCAGAGAGTTGTTTCGTGACACTCCTTTGGTGGCATATAGTAGGGATAAGAATTTTATGGATATTCTTGTACACAGTCGCTTGAGACGAACCAGTCCTTCTCACTTAGGTACTAAACCGTGCCAACGCCGTATATGTAAGACCTGTCCCTTTGTACTCCAAACTCAGTCAGTTTCTTTTCCGAACGGTAAATTTGTCATTAGAGAGTCTTTCACGTGCGAATCCAGAAACCTGTTTTATGCTATCATCTGCAAGAGGTGTGGCATTACCTATTCTGGTGAAACTGGCAGACGTTTGGCAGACAGGTTTCGTGAGCACTTAAATGACATCTATCATGGCAAACATTTACCGGTGGCCCTTCATTTCAAAAGGCTTGACCATTCAGGTAATTCCAATATTCATGTCACTGCACTGCTTTCATGTGTCAGTGATGACCGAACTCGCTTTTCGTTGGAGACTCGTCTCATTTTTCAAATGTGCGTTTTATCTCATGCGGGCCTCAATGTCCAGCATCATTTTGCACAAATTCTGGTGGCTTCTCTCTGTTTCATATTTCTTCTGTCGTTGTTTTTCTGATCTATTTTTGTTTTTGCTGTGGTTCGTTTCGTATCCTTTTGTATCTTTTTAGCCGTCACTAGCTCGCTCATACGTCATTTCCACATGACGCTTGTTTTCACAGCCAAATTAAGTGTTTCATTCGTGGATCCAGCTAAATGACGTTTTACTTGTTTTTATAGTGTTGTTCATTCCTGTCTTCGTTTCGTTGTTTATTTACCTTTCTCATTTGGTGTTTGTAAAACTGATTTCATACCATTTTATTTTTTAATTTATATATTAGTTTTACATAAAACTTTCTTTTCAAAGTCACATAATTCTTTTTAAAATTGGAGGTATCAGCCAGAATGGAAAAAACTCTGAACGGGTGATATTAGACAGGAAGACGGAATGAATTTTGAAGGTCCGTGCTCATCGTGGGGCTGAAGGTTAATGGTGATTTTGAGAGTTGGCGTTGACAAATTTATACACCCAAAATGGCCGCTTTTGCCTGGTTATATAACATCAAAGATTATCAGTCGTTCATTACTGACGACAGTACAGTTATAGGTAAATAATAAATTTGACACGCTTTACTGTATTTGTTATATGATACCATTAGTTACTACAAGTGCTTGTCTGTGCAACAATATAAGTCGGCACATTACTACACAGGTATGTAACACCAAAGATTATCACAAATTCATTATTGATAACACTACAAGTGTAGGTAAGTAATGCATAAAGATCGCTATTTCTTACTTTCTTTATTATATAACAGCACTAGCTATTATTCTATTTAGTGACCCCTCGCAAGTACCCCTCAATGATAGAGGATACTCCAACTTGTGGCATTTGACCAATCGAGATTTTGCAGATCTGTTATATTTTACCAGTGCCGAGCTTGCTGAGTTGGGGTAGCCATATGAGTTTTCAAGACAGTCATGGAACACCGTTCTGAAGTTAAAAAAAAAAAGAAATTGAAAAGAGCAAACACTCAAATACCAGTGGATCGAAACAAATGAACGAACAATCTAGGACTGGAAGACTACTTAGATAGCTTTAATACTGTCCACGCTTGGGATGCGATAAGCTGAAAGTTGTCACAAAATTAACCGTGATACAACGTTAAAATATCTCCAATGATACAACGTAGGGATAAAAACTAATGCGTAAGCTGCTAGAATACATGATCGCCCACGCCGCGGGTCATCACCCGCCATGGAAATTAAATTGTTAGACTTGAAGGCAAAACGGAACGGGATGAGAACGGAGATCAAAAGGAAAAATCTGACTGAACGCGTGCTTGAAACTAGCAAGGCTAAAAGACGCAAGTGGTGGGGAAAGGAGGAAAAATTCACGTTCCCCAAGTTGACATAAAGTAAAGAAATCGACAAAAGGGACCTTGGATATTATACGCCACAGTCATTTCTTGGACGCTTTTGCGATAACTTAGTCCGTTTATTTGAATGCAGTGATGAACGCATTCCAGAAGATTCTAGAAAATATTTGAAAAGTAACTTTTCTTAATAATAATGTTAGGAATATAAAACCTAGCTGGCCGGATGGCCCATCTTGAGCAGTGAAATAATATGCTTTCATTTATACAGACGGATAGATAATAAGAAAGATATTGACAAAAGACTGTGTTGTTCATATCAGCGAGCGTCTGCATTGAAATAAAACATGTCACTAATTTTCAAAAAATTGTGGCCTTGAAGACGCAAGTGCTAAAATCTAGTTGGAATGAAGAGACGGGGTGGGATGGTGAATTGTGGCTAAAAATAACTTTAAAGGCAAAATTGTTTAGGGGAAGGCAGAGTTGGTTCAAAAAACAAGTGTGTTTTTTTGTGAAACGCAAGTAGAGGCGGACGGACCAACAGACAATAAGGCATACTTGACTGAGGTATGACTGAAATGACTTTTTGGTAGGATATTTGAATTTGAAAAAGAAAAGGCAGTGATTGGCCATAGATGAATATATTATCGGCGCTCAGACGCGCATTTTGTGCCATTCATTATAAGTTGTCCTAGTAGACACAGTGAATTATTAAGTGGTGTAATTCCCAGAAGCTATTGAAATATTTAGAGGGACGCCATCCTAAGACCAGCAGCTCAGCTGAGTTTTGCTAGCATTTAACTGTGTTCTATATTCATAATTCTGGTAAGACTGAAATTATTTTTTTGTACATTTTAATATTTGTTTAAGGTTTCGAGTGATTTGATACTGCAATAGCATAATCTGTCCCTTACAACAAGTAAGGATTCGCTCTAGACCCCCCGCCCCAGTTCAGGGTCTAGAGACAAATAAAATACATAAACTCCAGCAAGGATTATGGAGGACAGATCAAGTGTTGAGATCAGTGGAACATATCACCTATCCTATTCTATGGCAGGAAGCTAATGAACATATTTCAGAATACGTAGTCTGGGAGAACTTATCCTATGTGAAACCAACTTGGTAAGATGTGTTGTTTGGTCAGAAAGATCTGACCCGTCTATGTGGTGTTGTTGTTGTGTAGTGTTGTGTCCAGAAATGGTTAGAGGATGGAATTCTGACACATGACTAATACTTTGATTGCAGAACTGTGAGTTTCAGTTGGCACCAATGCGGTGTCAAATGAGTTGTTGAATATTACCAGAGTGGACCCGTGCAGTAACATTTTGTCAGAGCAGCCTATTATAGCCCCCAAGCACGGAGAGGTGGGGCCACCAGACTTCTGATATTGCCCCCAAGCACGGAGAGGTGGGGCCACCAGATCTCAGCACCAGAGCTACACCTTCAAGCTACGTGAGCGTCTGGTCTGCTGAGAATTCACCAACTCAACTTATTTCCTAACACACCCATAAAATTTCCATCAAATAACTGGACAATGTGTAGTCACCATAGACAGGGAGTGATGAGGCCACCCCAACAGCACATCCATTAAGTGTTCTCCCAAATAGATTACAACTATAAACAGTAGTAATATTAACTAGTCTAGTAACATACATATGTACACACCTTGCATTTATTATGTAATATTCATGCATTTCTTTCATAATTGCAAAACCTTTCATATGTTCTGACCAAATTAAAACCTTGGTTCAGAACAAATAAATTTAAAGAAAATTACTATCCAAATTTTACACACTTGAGTTAGTTCAGTGTATTATAACATTTTATTAATATTATTAGACTTAGTAAATATCTGTGAGTGTGTATGTAAACTACCACAACACATTACATATCATTACCCTAGACATTTAACGTAGCCACATTCATTAGTAAAAAAAGATAGGTGTGAGGTCGTAGTGGTAGCAAGAAGGGCCTTCTGACAATTCACAGCTACATTTTATCTCAGGAGCCTTCACAGCTGACCTCATGCATCACACTTAATAATATCACCATCATACAATACCATCAATCCACTACATATATTGGGGTCTCTTTGTCCCGGGATAATTAGCCTATCAAATATATTAGGATCTCCTGGGGGGAGAATTAGATTAGGGGAACACATTATAAAAATTAAAAGTGTCCCTTAAAATTAAAAGTGTCCCTTAAAATTAAAAGTGTCCCTGAAAATAAAAGTTGGTGAATCTTCACAGCCAGTGGTAGTTAATTAATTAATTAGAATTATTTTAGACTAGAGTAATTAGAAGTACTTTAGTGGTTGGAAATTTTATCTTGCACATTGCTAGATTTGTTTAAAAAGTATGGCGGAGCTGGCCAAATTCAGATCAGCTGCTGTGCTGACGGCAAAGGAGATGGGAATGGATGGTCAGATTTTAATTCAATATGTAACGGCTGAATGTGATAAGTATATTGAACGGGAAGAAAGAAGATTAGAAAAAGAGGCTGAAAGAAAATTAGAGTCTGAAAGGTTGGCTGAAGAGAAGAGGGTACAAATTGAGGCTGAGACTAAGAGGGTACAAATTGAGGCTGACAAAGAGGCTAAAGCATTGGAGGCAGAAGAAAAACGACAGCAAAGGGAGGCAGAAGATAAAAAGGCCGAAAGGGAGGTAGAAGATAAAAAGGCCGAAAGGAAGGCAGAACATTGAAGGTTGCAGAGGGAGCACGAATTACGACTAAGGGAGCTGGAGCTACAAGGCCAGGCTCCTGAAAATGGTGCCAGCCCTTTTGCCTCAGATGCTACGCCCAGTCTGGGAGCCTCAAACTCAGCTATGGGGTTTCATTTAGACCATTTTGTTGAAAAAGACGATGACATAGAGGGGTACCTAGGACGTTTTGAGTTATTAGCTACTACATATGGGTTAGAGAGAGAGAGGTGGAGTTTAAAGCTATCACAGGGACTGAGAGGTACTTCTTACGAAGTCTTCGCAAAAATGAACAGAGAAGACCAGGAGAATTATGACATGTTAAAGCAGGCTTTGTTATTGAGGTACGAAATAAATGGGGAATTTTATCGTAAGAAATTTAGAAATGCCAAACTGTTGTCTGGGGAGACATACCACCAATTCTCTGCCAGACTGGAAACCTATTTGGAGAAATGGACTGCTCTAGGGAAGACCCAAGATCTTAAAGAAATGATCATGATTGAGCAATTGAGAGAGTCCATGGCTCCAGACATGAGAAAATTTCTCATGGAACAAGGTGCAGAGAAGTTATGGGAGGTTTTAAATGTCGCTGAGAGGTATCAGGCAGCCCAGGCAGAGGTAAGTGGTGCTAAAAAGAAGCACATAGACAATTTTAAAGCTCCACAGCAATTTAATAAATTTGATAATAGAGAGCAGGGAAATAAAGGTAGGACAAACTTTGAACGGCCAAGAAATGACTACCGAGACAGAAACTCACAGTTCAATGACCAAAAATCCAATGAAAGAAAATCGTTTAACCAAGGAAAAAGATGGTGTAAATGGTGCAAGAAAGATAACCATAACACCGAATTTTGTAGAAGGAAACCTTCAAACATTCCTGCAATGAAGTCGGGGACTCAAAGATTAAAGGTTAATCCTAAGGGACAGCAGGAACCTTATCACCCCCCAGTTTGTGAGGATGTTATTTGTAATGGGGTCACCATAAGGTGCCTTTATGATACAGGTTTGGATTATGATTCAGTTGTGAAGTCTAGCCTAGTGGACCCAAGTCAGTATACCACAGAAACAGTGGAAATACAAGGGGCAACTAAGGACATACCACTCATGACACTTCCCATCGCAAGGATCACGGTGAAAACTCGCTATGTGGAAGGAGAAATCAGAGCAGCAGTGATAGATGAACCAATCTACCCTCTGATATTGGGGTGTAGATACGTCTTCTTGGGGAATCCCGAGAGACCTGTGATCATGGCGACAGTGCAGACCAGGTCACAGAAGAAGGAGGAAGAAGGTGAACCTATAAATGCTCATCCAGAGGAGATGAGGAAGGCGCAGGCTGAGGATAGGACACTCAAGCCATGTTTTAAAAAATTGCCCAAATGCCACACACCTCCGAGCAAGGGGGAATATTTTATGAAGAACAAACTCTTATACAGGAAGGTCGGAACTGGAACAAATGGTCACAACCAGCTGGTTCTTCCCACTTCATATAGAGATAAAGTGATGGAACTCGGGCATGCGATTCCCTTCAGTGGTCACATGGGGATCAGCGCCACAGGACAGCGTATAGCTTGTCATTACTTCTGGCCAGGGATAACGGAGGATATAAAAAGATATGTCAAATCCTGCCCAGAATGTCAAAGGGTAGCTCCAAAGCACTGGACTGCTCCTGCAACTCTAGGGGAAATGCCCATAGTGGGAACACCTTTTGAGAGGGTTGCAGTGGATATTGTAGGACCTCTCACTCGGACCAAGAGAAGGAACAGTTACATCCTTACTCTGGTGGACACTTGTTCTATGTGGGGAGAGGCGGTAGCCCTGCCATCAATTGATTCAAAACATGTAGCAGAGGCACTACTTACAATATTTACCCGATTAGGATTCCCGCATCAAATCTTGACGGATAATGGCTCTCAGTTCAAAGGGAAACTAACGGAAGAAGTTTTTAAGCTATTTCAAGCCAGACACTTTCATTGTAGTCCGTACCATCCGCAAGGGAACGGCCAGGTAGAGAGGTTCAACGGGACTCTCATTTCTATCCTGAGAAAGCTGGAACACGAAAAACTGGATCTGTGGGATCAATTCCTGCCCGCCGCATTGTTTGCGTACCGGGAGGTACCACATAGTTCAACCGGGATGGCTCCCGCAACTCTGCTATTTGGGAGGCCAATAAAAGGTCCATTAGAAGCACTATTAAGGACCTGGACAGATGAGAAGGCGGAAGAGACTGTTACCTCATCTTATCAATACGTGAACGAACTGACCACTCGTTTGAAAGCTGGATGGAAACTGGCAAATGATAATTTGAAACAAGCCAGGAAGAAACATGCAGCATATTTTAATAGGAAGGCAAAGGACAGAGAACTGGCAGTGGGAGAGAAGGTGCTGCTTCTACTACCCGGTAGCCAGAATAAATTACAAATTGGATGGCAAGGTCCATATACGATTCTAGAGAAGGTGTCTAGAACAAACTATAAAATTGACAAAAAGGGGAAGGAGAAAGTTTATCATGTAAACCTGTTAAAGAAGTATCTGGACAGACCACTCCAGGAAAGCACCCCCTTACTGACCTTAGCTATCGCAACTCAAATGCAAAAGGAACCACACACCTCACATGAATACCCATTACATCCTTGTGAAACAGCAGCACAGGTAAAAGTCAGTAAGCACCTGACTAAAAACCAGAGGGAGAGAGTTCAACAGGTTCTGGAGGAACATACAGATGTATTAACAGATAAACCAGGCCATACAAATTTGCTACAGTATGACATGAAACTGGTAGACTCAAACCCAATCTGTATGAGAGCCTATTCTATTCCGTTCGCGAAGGAGAAGGCATTGAAGGAAGAAATAGATTATTTGTTGAAGGAGGGGATTATTTCACACAGTGAATCATCTTTTAGTTCTAGTGTCGTATTGTTGAGAAAACCGTCTGGGGAACACAGACTGTGCATAGATTACAGGAAACTGAATGCTGTCACAGAAGGACAAGTGGATCCATTACCAGACACAAAACAGTTATTTGCCAGACTGAACAAGGCAAAATACTTTTCAAAGGTGGATCTTAGTAAAGGCTATTACCAGATCCCAGTGAAGCCTGAAGTGAAACCTTATTTGGCTTTTAGCACTTCGGATGGACATTATGAATTCAACATGCTACCATTCGGACTGAAAAATGCTCCGAGTGTATTTTCAAGGATGATGCGCAAATTGTTGGATCCCCTGAATAACCCATGTATCACGAATTTCATGGATGATATTCTCGTCGCCACAGAGACATTTGAAGAACACATTGAAGCTCTAGAAATGTTATTTAATAGGCTTAGGGAGGCGAACTTAACTGCTAGGCCAACAAAATGTTGCATTGGATGCAAAGAGTTGGAATTCTTGGGACACACTGTATATCAGGGTAGCATGACCCCTGATCCCAAGAACTTGGAAAAACTGCAGAGAGCACCTAGACCACAAACAAAAAAGGATGTGCGATCATTCGTGTCGTTATGCGGATTTTATCAAAAATATATCAAAGATTTTAACTCTATTTGTGCTCCTCTGACTGATCTGACTCGCAAGGGACTTCCAGATAAAATTATTTGGACTGCGCAAAGTGATTAGCGTTCCAAGACTTAAAGGAAAAACTCACTAGCAAGCCTATTCTCAAACTACCTGATTTGACACAGGACTTTGTCTTAAGAACCGATGCAAGTAATGTAGGACTCGGAGCGGCTTTATTGCAAAGATCATCTTCACCTGATGGGGAACTGAAACCAGTCGCTTATGCAAGCCGCAAATTGAATAAGGCGGAACAAGGATACTCCACAAGCGAAAAAAGAATGTTTAGCGTTAATCTGGGCAATAAAGAAGTTTCAAATCTATCTGTATGGTAGGACTTTTGTGGTCGAGACGGACCATCAGCCTCTCGTATTCTTATCTCAGGCTAAGCATGAAAACGCAAGATTGCTGAGGTGGTCTTTATTGCTTCAACCTTATCAGTTTAGTATCCAATATATCCCAGGCAAATTGAATGTCGGTGCAGATTTCCTCAGTAGGCACCCCTGTGATCAAAATTAGAGTAATGGCAGGCGTAAGGAGAGATTTTATCTATGTGTATCACTGGTTTTGGAACTTGCCGTAGGCATGTTTTCAAGTGGGGAGATGTGTCACAAAATTAACCGTGATACAACGTTAAAATATCTCCAATGATACAACGTAGGGATAAAAACTAATGCGTAAACTGCTAGAATACATGATCGCCCACGCCGCGGGTCATCACCCGCCATGGAAATTAAATTGTTAGACTTGAAGGCAAAACGGAACGGGATGAGAACGGAGATCAAAAGGAAAAATCTGACTGAACGCGTGCTTGAAACTAGCAAGGCTAAAAGACGCAAGTGGTGGGGAAAGGAGGAAAAAGTCACGTTCCCCAAGTTGACATAAAGTAAAGAAATCGACAAAAGGGACGTTGGATATTATACGCCACAGTCATTTCTTGGACGCTTTTGCGATAACTTAGTCCGTTTATTTGAATGCAGTGATGAACGCATTCCAGAAGATTCTAGAAAATATTTGAAAAGTAACTTTTCTTAATGATAATGTTAGGAATATAAAACCTAGCTGGCCGGATGGCCCATCTTGAGCAGTGAAATAATATGCTTTCATTTATACAGACGGATAGATAATAAGAAAGATATTGACAAAAGACTGTGTTGTTCATATCAGCGAGCGTCTGCATTGAAATAAAACATGTCACTAATTTTCAAAAAAATTGTGGCCTTGAAGACGCAAGTGCTAAAATCTAGTTGGAATGAAGAGACGGGGTGGGATGGTGAATTGTGGCTAAAAATAACTTTAAAGGCAAAATTGTGTAGCGGAAGGCAGAGTTGGTTCAAAAAACAAGTGTGTTTTTTTGTGAAACGCAAGTAGAGACGGACGGACCAACAGACAATAAGGCATACTTGACTTAGGTATGACTGAAATGACTTTTTGGTAGGATATTTGAATTTGAAAAAGAAAAGGCAGTGATTGGCCATAGATGAATATATTATCGGCGCTCAGACGCGCATTTTGTGCCATTCATTATAAGTTGTCCTAGTAGACACAGTGAATTATTAAGTGGTGTAATTCCCAGAAGCTATTGAAATATTTAGAGGGACGCCATCCTAAGGCCAGCAGCTCAACTGAGTTTTGCTAGCATTTAACTGTGTTCTATATTCATAATTCTGGTAAGACTGAAATTATTTTTTTGTACATTTTAATATTTGTTTAAGGTTTCGAGTGATTTGATACTGCAATAGCATAATCTGTCCCTTACAACAAGTAAGGATTCGCTCTAGACCCCCCGCCCCAGTTCAGGGTCTAGAGACAAATAAAATACATAAACTCCAGCAAGGATTATGGAGGACAGATCAAGTGTTGAGATCAGTGGAACATATCACCTATCCTATTCTATGGCAGGAAACTAATGAACATATTTCAGAATACGTAGTCTGGGAGAACTTATCCTATGTGAAACCAACTTGGTAAGATGTGTTGTTTGGTCAGAAAGATCTGACCCGTCTATGTGGTGTTGTTGTTGTGTAGTGTTGTGTCCAGAAATGGTTAGAGGATGGAATTCTGACACATGACTAATACTTTGATTGCAGAACTGTGAGTTTCAGTTGGCACCAATGCGGTGTCAAATGAGTTGTTGAATATTACCAGAGTGGACCCGTGCAGTAACATTTTGTCAGAGCAGCCTATTATAGCCCCCAAGCACGGAGAGGTGGGGCCACCAGACTTCTGATATTGCCCCCAAGCACGGAGAGGTGGGGCCACCAGATCTCAGCACCAGAGCTACACCTTCAAGCTACGTGAGCGTCTGGTCTGCTGAGAATTCACCAACTCAACTTATTTCCTAACACACCCATAAAATTTCCATCAAATAACTGGACAATGTGTAGTCACCATAGACAGGGAGTGATGAGGCCACCCCAACAGCACATCCATTAAGTGTTCTCCCAAATAGATTACAACTATAAACAGTAGTAATATTAACTAGTCTAGTAACATACATATGTACACACCTTGCATTTATTATGTAATATTCATGCATTTCTTTCATAATTGCAAAACCTTTCATATGTTCTGACCAAATTAAAACCTTGGTTCAGAACAAATAAATTTAAAGAAAATTACTATCCACATTTTACACACTTGAGTTAGTTCAGTGTATTATAACATTTTATTAATATTATTAGACTTAGTAAATATCTGTGAGTGTGTATGTAAACTACCACAACACATTACATATCATTACCCTAGACATTTAACGTAGCCACATTCATTAGTAAAAAAAAGATAGGTGTGAGGTCGTAGTGGTAGCAAGAAGGGCCTTCTGACAATTCACAGCTACATTTTATCTCAGGAGCCTTCACAGCTGACCTCATGCATCACACTTAATAATATCACCATCATACAATACCATCAATCCACTACAAAAGTATCAGACTGGACATGCTAAATAAGTGTTCTTAATACCCAGGCACATTAATAACAACGGATGGAAGATGCGTCTCAGAAGTAAAGAGCAGAATAGCTCAAGCAAAATCAGTATTCTACAAAATGAAAAGTATTTTAAGCACTAATTCTGTGCAATGGAAGTAAGAAAGAGAGTTCTTCAGTGTTAAATAGAACCAATCCAGACATATGGGAATGAGTCATGGACAGTTAGTAAACAAGTAGAGAAGGCACTAGAGGCCACAGAGATATGGTTTTACAGAAGAATGTTAAAAGTACCACGGGCAGCTAAAAAGAGTAATGAGGATATCCTGAAAGAGGCCAGTGCGCAAAGGAAGCTTATTTCACAAGTTAGAAAGAAGCAATCCACTTTTTTGAGCATGTTATGAGAAGAGGAACGCTGGAATATATAGTTACAACCGGTAAGGTTGACGGAAAAATAGATAGGGGAAGACAAAGAGAGCAAATACTGGACAGTTTGACATTATGGCATGGAACGAAGTCAACAAAATAATTAAAAAATTGTACTGGAGACTGGAAGTTGTGGAGAGACATGATTTCCTACGCCACTATGCATGGTACTTGAAGAAGAAGAATATGGTTTGCGCCAGCTGACGTAGGAAAAGTAAAATATTTTCTTAAAACATTCTTCACACATTTTCTGAGTATCTTTTCTCACCATTGACTTAGTGCAGCAGCAAAACTACCAGACAAATATAATCAGTTTTCCTCGCGATTATTTTTAAACATTTTCATTTGCTGTGTCTTCTGTGCACTGGTATACATTATGACTAATATTGTGTGCCCTTTATGTGTTCTCATTCTCCAGATGCTGCTCAATCTTTAGGCAGCAAGTGGTCCCCTGCTGTCCCGCCAATGTACCCTTCGTGGAACGACTCACAGCTTCTGTATCCGTCCACGCAACATCAACATCCGTCACCGGAAGCTCTCCACGGAGCATGCGCCCCACTACAAAGACATGACATCAGTTCCGTGTACTCTTCAACCAATAACTTTACCTTTATTCACTCGGGAGTTTGCTTTACAGCTACAGTTTGTGTTTTCTTTTTTCTTCGCGTTTTTAGAAACATATGTACGGTGCTACGGTGTATAATAGCTAATCTATTTACGTTTTTATAACTCATAAACGTTTTTAGATGTAGGCAATCTCTGCTCCGGGGAATCCCCAGGCTATGAGAAATAGAGGGCGAACACCCCCCCCCCCCCCCCCCCCCCCCCCCCCCCCCCCCCAAAGTCCATGGGGAAAGGAAATGACGCAAGACATAAAAGAAATTGAGAAGAGACGTGGAAAGACTTTGAAACTGATGGCACAGGACATGAGAACTTCGTGGGATTTGTTGACAACCTATGCTCCCCGGGGAGGTCAAAGTTTAAGATGGTAATGATTGTTAGATGTCTGCTGTTTTTTTTTATTTTTTAGGGAAGCACAAATGGACGTTCAGATAACTGGAATGTGTTTTTCTTGTGATTAGAAACTTATGCAACAAGTTTTGATTTTAGTCAAAGAAAATATGTACACCTTAAGACTGAGTTTATATGTCAATTTGTTAGGGAAAGAAAATGTACACCCATGTATTGATAATAATGCTTTTGTTTAAAAAAAAACACACACACAGAAAAACGCCACTAAATAATGGGATAAGATTAAACAAAGAGGAAAACTCGAGGCCTGCGAATCTTAATACAAAAAAAAAAAAAAAAAAAAAAAGGGGGTTAATGATAGGCACTTGTAAAAAATAAAGATAAGTAAAGAATACTAGGTAATAACGTTACTGCTATGACACGCGATCAGCAGAGCATTAAAAAAAAAAAAAAACCCTGCACCACTCTGGGTAGCTACTTTCCCGTCACAACTCGCAACTATGGAGTAACAAAATTGAAGTACCTATAGCAATATCCCGCATATTTCAAAAGGAAAGGAAAATGAGCTATCAATCCAATACCATAATTGCTGCCGTAAGTACGTCGGTCGGTCACATCGTGCACACCGTCAACAATAATTGTATTGTTTCTCTTATATGTACTCTCCCGAAAAAAAAAAGTGCGCAAATGACGGTGTGCACGAACAGTTTGATTATGGAAAGTCAAGATTTTAAAAGATGCACGAACAATTACGAGACATGTTGTCATAAAAGAAATGTTAGTTATTTAGTCAATTTCCGGTCCATTAGATCATTATCACTGCTCCACATTTGCCCTAAGACGCCACTAGGCGTACTGGCCACATACTGCTTTGCCGGTTGGTGGCTAAGGATGGAAGAAGAAGAAGACTGCTCCACATGTCATTTAGGAAGGTTACTCCATGTCTTCATATTTAATACATTCATATAATTTTCACTACAAATATCTAATGACGGTCGCCGGCAATTAAATGACCACAGTAGTGATAGTACCGTCTGTAATACATGTAACAGAAACAACACAGTATAATTAACAGCCTGTCAATGTTATTATTATATTACTTTAGTAGAGAGAAAAAAAATACTTTAGTGGAGAGAAAATGTTACATTAGTGGAAAGAAAACTTTACTATAGTGGAGAGAAAATATTACTTTAGTAGAGAGAAAATATTACTTTAGTGGAGAGAAAATATTACTTTAGTGGAGAGAAAACATTACTTAAGTGGAGATAAATATAACTTTAGTGGAGAAAAACATTACTTTAGCGGAGAGAAAATATTACTTTAGTAGAGAGAAAATATTACTTTAGTAGAGAGAAAATATTACTTTAGTGGAGAGAAAATATTACTTTAGTGGAAAGAAAATAATATTACTTTGGTGGAGAGAAAATATTACTTTAGTAGAGATAAAATATTAAAGCAGTGGAGAGAAAATTTTATTTTAGTAAAGAAAAAATATTACTTTAGTGAAGAGAAAATATTACTTTAGTTGAGAGAAAATATTGCTTCCGTGGAGATAAAATATTACTTTAGCAGAGAAAAAATATTACTTTAGCAGAGAGAAAATATTACTTTAGTGGAGAGAA
Source organism: Oreohelix idahoensis (assembly GCA_024509875.1). NCBI lineage: Eukaryota > Metazoa > Mollusca > Gastropoda > Stylommatophora > Oreohelicidae > Oreohelix > Oreohelix idahoensis. Next base: position 69,770 of record JAMPIV010006730.1, read on the forward strand.
AATATTACTTCAGTGGAGAGAAAATATTTCTTTAGTGGAGAGAAAATATTACTTTAGTGGAGAGAAAATATTTCTTTAGTGGAGAGAATATATTACTTTAGTGGACAGAAAATATTACTTTAGTGGAGAGAAAATATTACTTTAGTGGAGAGAAAATATTTCTTTAGTGGAGAGAATATATTACTTTAGTGGAGAGAAAATATTACTTCAGTGGAGAGAAACTATTTTTTCAGGGGAGAGAAAATATTAATTTAGTCTTCTTCTTCTTCTTGGATCCATAGCGGCGGACCATCAAAGCAGTCAGTAGCCATCACGCGTAGGGGTCTTGTAGGGCAGCAACAAATTGATTCCACTTTGTTCAGTCGGCGGCCATCCTTCGTACAGTGCCCCAACTCTGGTTCATTCTTTGCATCTCGGCTTCCACAGTTCTTCGCCAGGTTGTATTTGGTTGGCCGAAGAGAGGCCGCTTTCCTTCGGGGGTCCATAGCACAGCTGTTCTTGTAATGGTATCAGGGTCTCTTCTGAGGATGTGGCCAACCCAACTCCAGCGTCTGCCAGCTATGATGGTGGGCATGTCCTCCTGGTTACTCCGAATAAGCAGTGCTTGGTTGCTGATGGTATTCGGCCAAAAGATTCGGAGAATTTTCCTGAGGCAGATTGTGTGGAAGGAGGACAGTTTTGACATTTCCTTCTCTGTTACTCTCCAGCATTCCGCACCATAGAGAAGCACAGAAAGTACAAAGCTCTCATATAATCTTAATTTGGTGTTTGTGCTGTACTGGGAAGACTTCCAGATGTTGTTGAGACTAGCAAAGGCTGTTCTTGCTTTATTCATTCTGTTGTTAATGTCCTTACTTGTTCCGCCGTCTGGTGTTACTATGCATCCTAGGTAAGTAAATGTGTCTGTCTCTTCTAACTTATGGTTCCTTATTGTTATTGGCTCAGGATTGCCCACATTGAGTGTCATGGCCTCTGTCTTGTTCAGATTGATGTTCAGACCAACCTGCTGGCTATACTTATTCAGTCTATTGGTTTTTTCTTGGATGTGTTGATGTGAGTGTGCGAGTAGTGCAATGTCATCTGCATATTCCAGGTCTTCCAGTGTAGAAAATGTTGTCCATCTAATTCCTCTTGGACTGCCCTCTGTTGTCTGGCGCATCACGCAATCTATGGCTGTCAAAAATAATATTGTTGATAAGGGGCATCCCTGTCGTACTCACTTCGAAAGTTAGATTACTCAATCCAACACTGCATGTAAAGTTAGAAAAGAGACTTTTTATAATGGATTACTAAATCCATTACTTATCCGGCAACAAATGGATTACTTTAGTGAAGAGAAAATATTACTTTAGTGAAGAGAAAATATTACTTTGTGGAGAGAAAATATTACTTTAGTGGAGAGAAAATATTACTTTAATGGAGAGAAAATACAAACCCAGTTAACGTGAAATGTTCCAGTATTCTGTTATGATGCCTCGTGCTAATATTTTTCGATTGTTTATATTGATTCATTGTATGTGTGAGAAATAAGTCAGGTGAAAATGTATGTTGTTTTCTGCAACCTTAGCATATCTGACAGCATCAGGCTTAGAGCATTGAAACTGTAAGTCTAATGCAATTACAGAATATATTGCTGAGGCTTTGTTTGCATTCTTGCATGATCAAATCAAAAGCTAATGCGTGTTCGATCTCCTGCACGGTTCTAAAATAGTTGAAAGCTGCTTAAATAATGGGTGTGCTCCGTGGTTATTGTATTGGGGAAAAAGAATTCCTGTATTTAAATCTTATAATTTTGACACCATTGTATTGTAAATCACCTGATTCATTTTTCGTCTTTCGTTTCTAACTTTTATTGTTTAATCTCATTCATCAGCCATCTTTCCTTCTGTAACTGTACCTTTCTTAGCTCTTTTAGCGTCTACAATATGCAATTTTTGCAGCTAATATACATTTATTATATATATATATTCTGGCTTCATATAAAATATTGACAAGTAAGACAGGGACTTGTATATTTTTATAACAGTTGTAGAAATTATGTTTGTGGTAAATTGATCACTGCAGAGTAGAAATTAGTACTTCTCGTCACATATGTGCACAGAAGTATGAATCTGCATTTATTTCGCTCGTCAACCAGATCCCAGCTGGCATAGTCCATGATGTATCCTTACAACTTCTAATCAACGATGTTTACTTTGAAGAGTTTATTATGTACTCACTTGTTTTTTTTTTAATGTCCTTCATCCTCCAGTAATGCCGTTCCGTATATCTGCACATAGTTATTGATAGTAATTACCTTCAAAGCATATATACACTGTTTAAACAGCACAGACTAGGCTGGCTTGGTCATGTCCACCGCATGGAAGATGCATGTCTAATGTTGATTCACAAATGTCTGCGCAAATGTGGCCTGTTGTCAGAAATATATTATACATGTTCTCTTTTTAAATATAAGTACTCATTCTCTTTATCCACCGATGTTTTACTATACTCTGACATCTTTCTTCTTTTTCTTCTTCTTCCGTCCTTAGCCAACGACCGTCAAAGCAGTCAGTGGCCATTACGCCTAGTGGCGTCTTTAGGGCAACGGCAAATCAACCCATTTGCCGTTGTTTCCGTAATCGAAGTGACTGGCAAACGGGTGATCAGCCCGTTGGTTGACATCTTTCAGAACATCTAAAATATAGCTCATAGTTTTACATGGATGACTTTGTTGTATAATTCTTGTTTATTTCTTTAATTCTTCACATCCGCTTCCGTTTGAGAGTAGAGGCTTTTTGTAACACTGAAGAACTCTTCTACTTCAAATGATAACAAAGTTCTTTGAGAATAATTTTTTATAACCATTGAAATTTGTCTTGCCTTCTCTGCTACTTTTATTCTTCGATTCTGATTCCACCTCATACTATTAGTCTGACAAGAAATGTAATTGTAATTATATTTGGATATGTCTGCCTCATTAATTAATTATGTAAGATGTAATACGGCATTCTTTAGATTGTTTACTTTTATTTGCACTGCTATATTTATCCAAACATTTTATTTTGTATTTATTTCTCTACATCTCATATTAATGTGCCCACAGAGTTAACGATCATATTCTGCCTTTCTTAATGTCACCATGGACCGCGTTTACAGAAAATGGGTTAACATATACATAAATACAATTTTTCTGGGCACATTAATAACAACGGATGGAAGATGCATCTCAGAAGTGAAGAGTAAAATAGCTCAGGCAAAAACAGCATTCAATTAAATGAAGAGTATTTTATGCAACAATTCTTTGTCAATGGAGATAAGATAGAGTTCTTCAGTGTTATATGGAACCAATTCTGACATATGGGAGTGAGTCATGGACAGTTAGTAAACAAGTAAGGTAGGCACTAGAGGCCACAGAGATGTAGTTTTACAGAAGAGTGTTAAAAATACCACGGACAGCCAAACAGAGTAATGATGAGGTGCTGAAAGAAGCCAATGCGCAAAAGAAACTTATTTCACAAGTTAGAAAGAAGCAATCCACTTTTTAAAACATGTTATGAGAAGAGGAAAGCTGGAATATAACGTAACAACAGGTAAGATTGAAGGAAAAATATATAGGGGAAGACAAAGAGAGCAAATACTGGACAGTTTGACATTGTGGCCTGGAAAGAGGTCAACAAAAGAATTATTAAATACTACTGGAGACAGGAAGTTGTGGAGAGGCATGATCTCCTACGCCACTAGGTATGGTGCTTGAGGAAGACAGTATTCCTCCTATATAAACTAACTTTCGAAGCAACAAAGCCTGTATGTTTAAACATAGTTATATATTGTGGTTTACGGTTTTAAAAATTTGTCCTATTACCCTTACAAAAAATTAATTATGATTATGACTTACAATTTAAAAAAGAAAAACAAAAAAACAACTGCTTGTTTAAACAAGTGTTTAAAAAATTGCAGTGTTGATACAGAAAATAATAACAAACACAACTTAATAAATAAATTCTTGAAAATTCAACTTTCAACAATTTTTGTATTGAAGTAACAGAACTGGTTCTGAAAACTGTTTTCACCTTATATATGGTTACAATGTTGGAACAGAAGCTTACAAATTTGATCTGCAACTCCTAAACGAGCTTTTTCTTGAACATCACGTGATGTAGGTCATTGAATTATATGCAGTGGTGACTATGGAATGCTACTTACAATTCTGGCTCTTTAAAACAACATTAAATGATTTGACAATAAATTTACAACGTTTGTCTTTGAGATTCCAGCACTTTCGATCATTTCCTATTTAAGAGCTATTTCTTAAACGTCACATGATGTTAGTGATTACAGTACTGACAATGTTGCCAGAAGAAAACAGGCAATCCTAGAAAGGCTAGGAATGAAAATAGCTATAATAAAAAAATCAAAGTTAGAAGGATAAAATATTATGGGCATATAAAACCATAACAAACGGCTGCAGACGCAAATGGAGGGAAGAGTTGAAGGTAAACATGCAAGAAGATTATTACACTATAAATGGGAGAAACATCAAGATATGCACTGGAAAAAGTCTGTCAGAGTTTGTCATCACAGCAAGAGACAGGGGGCGTTGGCATTTCATTGTGGCCAGCCTTCCATGCAAAAACGGCAGCTCATCACTTCACAGTGTTGGCTCTCAGATACTTCTCACAATACTAGCACTCAGATACTTCTCACAATACTAGCTCTCAGATACTTCTCACAATACTAGCTCTCAGATACTTCTCACAATACTAGCTCTCGGATACTTCTCGCAATACTAGCTCTCAGATACTTCTCACAATACTAGCTCTCGGATACTTCTCACAATACTAGCTCTCGGATACTTCTCACAATACTAGCTCTCAGATACTTCTCATAATACTAGCTCTCAGATACTTCCCACAATACTAGCTCTCAGATACTTCTCACAATACTAGCTCTCGGATACTTCTCACAATACTAGCTCTCGGATACTTCTCACAATACTAGCTCTCGGATACTTCTCACAATACTAGCTCTCGGATACTTCTCACAATATTGGCTCTTGAAAGCTGCTTACTATGAAAACTGGTTTTAGTGTAAAGTCTTGAAAACAACTAACAATGTTGATTCTTAACAAACAAAATGTAATGTTGGTTCTTAAAGAAAAGTCACAATACTGGTTCTTATAAACTATATTCAAAGTGTTATCTTTAAATTACTTACTGTACTAGTTCTTAAAACATTTCTTTTTCAACATGCCTACGATATTAGTACTTAAATCATTAAGGATGTTGGTATTTACATTACTAACGTGGATGCTTCTTGACAAAACGGAATCTTTTCAAAACTATACTGCTTACCGAACTGTTGTTGTTATTTAACTAGAGCTGCGAGTTTCTCGCTCTTTTTCAGCCAATACAAAGTTGAAGACTCCTTGGTATTTATCTACACTGTAGATCTAGGAGTTTCCTGTGGCTTTCTGCCATTCCGAAATGTGTTGAGTTCAAGTCATGTGCTCCAGTTTCTCCAGCTTAGCTTGTATTTAAAGGATTGTCATATGGGTTCCAAGTTAGCAGTAAGAAGCGCGTGGCGTACCGTGCATTCCACGGCATCCAAGGGGACTCTCAGGCTATGCAGAGCTAAAATACTGAGCGCAGGTTCTGGGCTCTCCCAAGGAATTATCACGTCCTGCACAGAGCCACTTCTCAGCTCCCCCTGACTATCACTGGGTCCATAGTGAGATACTCCTGAATGCAGTCAACCAGGTCAAAGCCAAAGAGTTACGTCTGGGGCTCAAGTGACTCCTCCAAGTTTAGTGTGCAATACTGGGTTCCTCAATAATTTTTACCACGGGAGAATCCCTGGAAGTGAATGAATGGTTTCAAGAGTCAATGAGGGTGTAATTAGCCTCACAGACAGAGATTCACTTCCACATTTGAATATTGTAGCATTGTGCTTAACTGGTGGTCATACACGGATGACTCTACATGTAGATATGCCTCCATGCATTATCGAATTGTCAATATATAGCTTAATTAAAGTAATCGTTCTTATTTTTCACTCTTAACACGCATGAAGTGACTAGAGTGCTTGCTTCTCGTAGCAATGTTATCGGGTTTGAAACTTGGTAGCGTTACACTCGTTTCATCATCACCATCATCAATCATTTTCCTCTTCCAGCCTTATAGAGGATCAGCTACAGCTACAACTGGCCCTCTTGTAGGAAGCCTGCACCAAGCGTTCACATGCACGTACAACAGTGGTTACTGTAGTTGATGTTTTCATGTTGAGATTGTCAGCCACATACATAATCTATTATTAATCGCCTTGTTTAAGATATCTGATGGAACAGTAGCCAAATTATTTCTGTCTCTTCGGAGATCTATTGGAACTACTGGAACTACATGCTGTAGTTACCCACCTATAACTGGGCCGCACAATCAACTCATAAGTTAGGGAAGACAACAGTAAGGATGGAATCAGGTCATCCAGCTAAAAAAGCTGAGATCTTGCATATTAAGTCTCGAACACTTCACTTCCCCTACGGCAATATCTGTTATGGGAGTACCTCATTTTAAAGAGCATGGAAATCTCACTGCAACTACCTCTCTCCCGTTTACAGGCAGCCCGAGTCACATCACTTCTTATGGTATTGCGGTTGTAAATCTACTAATGTTTTGCACATGGTGAGGTTGTCAGCCCTGTGCACAACATCACAAAGATCGTGACGGTTTGGTAATTTTTTTTTAAATGGATTTATTTTATTTTTAATTAGAGGTTAAAAAGAGTTAGGAATGTCAAATCTACTGCTGTTTCGTTTTTTTATATTATAGTCTCATTTATTCTACTGTGTACGAACATACACAGCAAATAAGCAAATAAGATGTTTTACATTTTGTTGTTGGAATAAGTTTAACATAAGCAAATAAGATGGGACAACCGAGATCCGTGAAAATTAAACACATGCCCAAATGATGAGAGATTTTATCTTCCCTGCTTCCTTTGCATATAGGTCAGGGGAGAGAATGTTGTTTAAATAAAAGTGTGATGGGATGTTTAGAGTTACTGAACACTATAGGCTGATGAGCATCGACATAACAAGCTAGTAAAAATATTTGTACACTTGAGGTGTCTTGAATATACCTCGTACATAAAATGTTAGATGAGAGATGTCTTGAGTATAACTCGCACATAATATGTTAGATGAGTTTTTTATATTTGGACATGCGCCCTAATATAACCGACTAGGTTGAACGGGACGCGCCTCGCCAAAACTTTATTTAAAAAAAAAAAAAAAGATGGAGATATTTCAGTGAGATAGCGTGAAATGTGAACAGAAGGCTCCCTATTGTACTGTGGATGGGTGTTTTACATAAATAAATTTAAAAAAAAACAGGTGATTAATCTTACAAGGACAAAAGACAAAGAAAATAGCCTACGTCGCGGGCACAAGACCTTCGGCAGGGAAAGGAAAGAAAGTGAGGGTTTAGTAGACCGCATAAGAGTCAGTAAAAATAAATGTAAGCTGTGTACTTCCCTAATGGCGGCTAAGACCTATCATGCCCGCCAAAAGGAGAGCGCGTCACGAACAAATGAAATGGCTGCATTTTCGAATGTAAACAGTAGGTGCTAAAAAGCTAAGAAACAAAACTGAACAAGAACTGCCCAAATGTAACAATAATGAGTAATGGAGATAGAAAGGGAGAAGAGGACAGAATGGGTCAGAAATAATGAAATAATTAAATAAATTAAAAAAAAAGATGGAGCGATCTACGGAGAAATAGAATAGGAGAGAAGGGTCACCGCAGACAATGGAGTATAGGGTGTTGAGGCCGCCTGGTATGAATTACCGCATGCGGTGGATAAAACATTCCTCAAGCTGGACTCGGCTGGCGGTATCAGGTGAATAGGATCTGATCGCATTGACCTGGATGTCAATGGGACATTGTGATCAGGACCATTAACATGAATGGCCGCTGGATTGGATTTATGCCATGGTATGTTATAATACAGAATGTAATGAGATCACAAGCAAACGATAAGGACCGATATGTAAAGAACTCTCTGTCCTCTGGGGAAGAATCTACTGTACAAAATATCAGGGAAGAGGCAACTACTCTAATGAGTAAAGAAGTACATAATGACGAGTGTTCCTCAAATTCTGTTGAAAGGGAGCATTCTGAGAAAGACCACCTAAAAACTAGTAGGAGGAGCCTAAAAATAGGAACATGGAACGTTAGAACTCTAAACGGAGAAGGAAAGCTTGACAATCTAATATTAGAGGCAAAAGACATGAAACTTGATATACTGGGAGTTGCAGAGGCAAGACTATTGGATACAGGTTACATAAAAAGAGAAGAAAACGCGCTTATACACTCAGGAGGAGAAAAACATGAAAGAGTAGGAATATTGATAAAGAAGGAGTTAGAAAAATACGTATGTGGATACTGGACACACAATGACAGAATGATGTTACTAAAGATGAGAGCAAAGCCATTCGACATATCAATCTTACAAACTTATGAACCAACCAAAAATATTGTGAGGAAGAAATAGAAGAATACTATGAAGAGCTACAACACACACTTAAACCAGTAAAATCTACAGATGTGTTGATAGTAATGGGTGATATGAATGCAAATGTAGGAAAAGGAAAATACAAGAAAACAGTATGGATTAGGAACAAGAAATGATAGAGGAGAGAGACTTATCCAGTTCTGTGAAGAAAACCAGCTGGTCATATATAACACCTTATTTTTGAACACCCCCCAAGGAAATTATACACATTTAAAAGCCCAGGAGATGTAAAAAGAAATAAAATTGACTATATCATGATAAAACATAGATTTAAGAACATTGTCACAAGTGCTAAGACACATCCTGGCGCCGACATAAATTCAGATCACATTCCGGTCGTCATCAAAGTAAATATAAAGCTGAAAAGAGCAGGAAACAGAAGACAGGATTAACCCCAGATAGAAATATCAGCACTGAAACAACCAGATATAAAACAAAAATATCTAGTCGACGTCAACAATAAATATGAACAGTTACTGACAGAAAGCATGGAGCAGTATAGAAGAAAAAACACATAAGAAACAGTAACCACAAAATGGGAATGCTTAAAAACAAGCATACAATCAGAAAATGCAAATTTACCTACAAAGGAGGCTGAGAAAAATCAAATTTGGATGCCAGATGACATCTTGAGTAAAATAGCAGAAAGAAAGAAAGCAAAAAACACTCCAGAATATAAAATAATAGACAATGACATATGTAATATGTGTAGTCAAGCAAAAAAACGGTGGATAGAAACAAAATGCAAGGAAATAGAAGACTTGGAATCAAAAGCACATGACAAGAGATTTGCATGAAGAAATAAAGAAATTATCAAATAGGTCGCGGTTTGCCCAAGGAGGAGGCTGTCTCAAGAACAAAAATGGTGTAATCTTACTAGATGAGAAAGACATTATCAAACAGATGGGCAGAGTACGTAAAAGAACTATTCGAGGACAACAGAGGTAAAAGACCATCACCAGATTCTAATGAAGGCCTACACATTCTCAGATCAGAAGTAGAGAATTCCATACATATGATACAAAAAGGAAAATCAGCAGGCACGGACGACATAAAAATTGAAATGATTGAAGCCCTGGAGAGCTTTGGTATAGATACAATCACAGATCTATACAACGATATATACAATACAGGATATATAACACATGACATGAAGATATCAATCTTTATAACATTGCCCCAAAAAAACCTAATGCAACAGAATGTTCAGACTTCAGAACAATCGGCCTGATGAGTCATGCAATTAAGATACTGCTCAAAATCATACAGGAAAGAATAAAAAGTAAGATAGGCAGCGAAATCCAAGAAGAACAGTTTGGTTTTAGACGGAACAGTGGAACAAGAGAGGCAATATTTTGCCTAAGAATATTAGCAGAAAAATATACAGAGGTCCAAAAAAGTATGTACATGTACTTCATTGACTATAAGAAGACTTTTGACAGAGTCCATCATGAGAAAATAATTTAATGCCTCGAAGACATAGGTATTTATGGAAAAGATATAAGAATACACACTAACCTTTACTGGGAGCAAACAGCTACAGTAAGATCCGGAAGGAATTATTCACCAAACATAGAACGAACGAACGAACTTTATTTTCAAAGGGTTAAGAATTGGGCACGCAGGCCCGTCTGACATTCTGTCCTTCCTCTCTCTCTCATCATGTATACTATATCCTTTCATCCTCACATTTACTTTAAGCATTATTAAGGCATTTATCATTATTAGACATAAAAAGAGGTGTCAGACAAGGTTGTGTGCTGTCCCCCTGCCTATTTAATCTATACACCGAAAACATTTTCAAACAGATACGGGAAATACCAGGACTAAACATCAGTGGAAGGTCAATAAACAACCTTAGATATGCAGATGATACCAGGTTGTTAGCTGAAAGCGAACAGGAGTAACTCAACTAGTGAAGCAAGTGAACAGTATAAGTCATGAATATGGATTGGACATTAATATTGAGAAAACAAAAATTATGATAATTAGCAAAACATACGATAAGCCCACATTCAAACATAAGCACAAATGGGAAAATCCTGGAACAAGTAAAGAGCTATTCATATCCTGGTCATATAATAACAGAAGATGGCAGATGTGAAACAGAAATCGAGAATAGAATAGGAATGGCCAAAGCAAAATTCAACAACATGAAACATATACTGACATCTAAAGAGTTATCTCACAAATTAAAAGTGAGAATCATACAGTGTTATATATATATATATATTCTGTGTGACGAAATGGACGGCCTCTATCGATCTTTGGTTCTCCCCAGCAGTATCGGTACTTTTGTGGTACTGATTTGTATTACGTGCTGTCAATTATGGCACTTTGCGTTCTTTTCTTTCTTTCTTTCTTCTTTATTTTTCTGCTAAGTAGCAGATATCTGATTTTATCAAGTCACCCTGTAGGTGATAAATACCACATTTGCACGGAGCGACTGATATGATACATCACAATTGCTTGGCGCTACCCAGATTTGTGGTTATAGGCGCTGCAGATTAATACGTACATCGGTCTGCGCTATCGGCTTAAATCACCAATAAGACACGGAGTTTGCGTACTCATACGACAGATACTGTCTATGTGACACGTGTGGGCAGACAAGAGTGATATAATCGCTTCCAGTCACTTGGTTAAAAGCAATCATGGATTTATTACATTTTAGACAATACGAGTCAACAAATGTGTTGGTGAGAGTGTATGCAAGACATCATATTACCATATCTGGGAGACGTGACCTGTTGAAAAATTTTTCCATTTTGGAAATATTTTGAAAGTGCTACACCCGACCTGTTTGAAATGATTGGATCCTTCTGATTAGATTCATAACAACATTTAGGGGATATAGCCTGACCATTTCGCAGTTCTAACTCACTGTGAATTTCAAGCTCGCCAAGACAACCTCAGACCTTGCCAAAGTGAAGACTAGATTCGTAACTCCTATATTTTAACCGGACCTTTTATTGGAGAACAAGATAAGACTTACAAAAGCTCAGGAAATCTCTACATTTTTAATAAGGAACCCCGGGACTAGGAAACTGAAGAATTACAGAGGGTGCCATCTATTGTGTAATTAAAGACATCCCAGACGCGTGTAAGAGAACATATCGTCTCCTTTATTCATCTGAGCAAACAAGTCTGTAGGAAGGATTGGCTTATTGGTGGGGAAAACAGAAAGTACTATCTCTGGAACCAAGTGAAGGTAGAAATGGACTGACGTCTTGCGAGACGCCATCATAAGAGGGTCTTAGAGACAGACGCAGAACCAACTTGGCCGTTACTCCTTGACGTTCTATAAACGTGCGGCGCCTGAACTTTGACCAGAGACGAGCAAGAAAAGAGTGAAAGGAACTGACCCAGTGGGAGAAGAAACTAGCATTGGCAGCTTAGTGAAAATATCCGCTGCCAAAAGTGACCTCCTTTATTCAGTTAAATCCCATCCAAGGGATGAAATTCTTTTCATAAATATTCAAATTATTTTCCAACTGTTAAAACTTAAAGAGATTATTAAATGTTGTTATTTGTTATGTTACAAACTTAACTTCGATTCAATCCTTTTAAATGTACTACATACTTGTCTCAGTCAAAGTTACTAAACACACACTCTAAACAGATATATATATATATATATATATATATATATATATATATATATATATATATATATATATATATATATATATATATATATATATATATATATATATATATATATATATATATATATATATATATATATATATATATATATATATATATACACACACACACGAGGGTGAGTCAAGTGAAAACCGGAAATATTTTATAACAATAAGAATAATCATGCCGTTATATTGTAACTTGCCAATATTGTTGTCCAGGATATCTCGAGTGTCATGCATGCGTCATCGCGGTGATGACGCATAATGTGACGTCATAATGACGTTTTAAAGATGGCCGCCCCACTAGTGGAATGCACCAAACAGCAGCAGCGTTCTGTTATTCCATTTTTGATCAGCGAATGGGTGAAACCAATAGAAATTCATCGGCGAATGAAGCTCTCCACATTGTTTCGATTTTATTGCGGGTCGAAGATGATTCCTGAGAAGCTCTGTATACGTGGCACTGGTGACAGTGTTGCCCCTTGGCATGTAGTGCTCTAAAATAACGCCTCGTTCATCCCAAAAGAGAGTCAGCATTACCTTCCCTGCAGATGGCTGCGTGCGGAACTTCTTCGGTTTCGGCGAGGAGGGATGGCGCCATTCCTTGCTCGCTCGCTTAGTTTCAGGTTCGTGGTAGTGAACCCAAGTTTCGTCACCAGTAATAATTCTTGATAGGAAACCACCACCTTCTGTTTCGAATCGCCGCAAAAGTTCTTGACAAGCATCAATGCGTCGTTGTTTCAATTCTGGAGTAAGCTGCTGTGGCACCCACCTTGCAGACACTTTGTGGTACTGTAGCACATCAGAGATGATTTGGTGTGCTGAACTGTGACTGATGTCAAGATGTTTGGCAATATCATCCACAGTCAATCGGCGGTTTCCCTGTACGAGTCGTTCAACGGTTGCTATCGATTCTGGAGTCACTACTCTGTGTGCCTGACCCGGTCGTGAACAATCTGTCATAGAAATCACGCCGTTTTTTAACTTTGTACACCATTCATACACCTGCGACCTTGACATGCATGCATCACCGTACTTGAGCTTCATTCGCCGATGAATTTCTATTGTTTCACCCCTTCGCTAATCAAAAATTGAATAACAGAACGCTGCTGCTGTTTGATGCATTCCACTAGTGGGGCGGCCATCTTTAAAACGTCATTATGACGTCACCTTATGCGTCATCACCGCGATGACGCATGCATGACACTCAAGACATCCAGGACAACAATATTGGCAAGTTACAATATAATGGCATGATTATTCTTATTGTTATAACATATTTCCGGTTTTCACTTGACTAACCCTCGTAGTTGCTGGCTTTTGAAATGTGAGGATGTTTGTGATGTCTGGAGGTTTCTTAGGTGCAGTGGCTGTTATAAGTAGGTATTGTTCCAACTTGGAGAAATATTTTTGCCAAGATGTTATAGTTTTCTGAATAGGTTGTGAGTGGTAACCATGGCAACCCCTTGTAGTTCCCAGGGGTCTCTGAAGAGACAAAGAAAGACTAGGCCGCTGCACCCTCAGGCTCGTTGTACAAAGTGACTAATATGAGGTTGTGCATGTGGCTGGCAACCTCATCATGTAAAACAAATTGCCACATACACCACTACTGCAAGATCACGTTAATGCTTGGTGCAGGCTTCCTACAGGACCAGCTGCAGTAGTGGCTCCATTCTGAATAAGGAGCCCACAGGAAGAGGATGATGATGATGAAAGCCAGGAATTAGAAGTTGTTGTAGTGGTCTTGGATGATGTGTAGTGCCTCTGATAGAGCGTTTTGTTGTTCAGATAATGGATAGTTTCCATACAGCTGATGTATGATTTTCCATATGCATATATTTCTGCACAATGTATTACTGTAAAGTACTGTAAAGTTGAATACAGTTTATTTGATTATTGGAACCAGGAAGTCTGAGTGTTTTTCTTATCCATCTGAGTTGAGCATTCAGCGTTATGCCAGGCAGTAGAGAAAGTGCACCCCTAGTTTACCGCAGTTAGGATCACAACCCTTTCTGGCATATTCTTGTAATAGAAGGTCATGGCAGCGGTTAAAAAAAATGTTTTTGAACTGATACTTCCTGCTTAGAATGCTTATGTAACATGAAGTGAACAACATTGAATTTTTGTAATTACAGGCGCATTTATCTTGTTCGTCCACGAATGGTGACAATGAAGTACATTGCAGATCACATTAACAATGAAATGGCAAAGGGAGAAAAGCGTGCATACAAAATTGTACTGGTGCCACGAAAGGTGAGTAACTTCCGGATATCAGAATCAGACACAACCAGTTTACAAAAATTGCACAGTTGACAAGGAAGTAAATTCTTTGAATAATCAGCGTTAGTAATAATGTCAGTAATAAAAAAAAATAAGACTGGATTTTACAGTTTTATTTTTCTGTGCCTTTGCCAGATAATGTAGCAGTAAAAGAAATTGTGATTGTAGAAGAATTTGTAATAGACGTGAAAATAAATTATTTCAGTGACATCTACTACAGTGGATGAATACCTGAGAATCTTCTAAAATTCTTATTTGTACACCAGAACCAATAGATGTGAAGACATGGTGAGAAAAATGCTATTAAGAATGATCATAAGAAGCATGAACAGTATAATTACACCAGGAATTTGGGATAAACAGGGCAGATTTGTATAAGGAAATAGCAAAAACATCCTTATATATTATAAGAACATTAATAGAAAGAGCTGTAAAAGTAAGTGATCTGTACCTATATTTTATAGACTAGATTAAATTTTTCGATGAGGTGAAACATGAGGAAAGTATAATGTTGGGAGGTTTAACAATTGATGGTGACCTGAGAATAATAAATAGCATGTGTTAGAGTCAAACAGCAATGGTAAAATTGGCACAAAAAAAGGAATGTTTTGACAGATAAAATAGAATGTTAACAAGGATAACTGTCACCAGGTCTGCTTTTCCAGTACATTAAAAACATGAAATCCATTGATGATATGCCGGGTATATCTGCCTTTGGGCATTACAATAGAAGATTCAAATCTTCAGGAACTGGTGTGGATCTACTGTCCTGGTAATGCAGGTTTCTGAATCTTATGCCATATGAATAGTAAAAAAACTGTAGTCAGTCTGACTTTTTTTGGCCAACTCCACAACCTTGGTAGGGACATTAGATATGAATAAGGGAAATGTACTGAGGACAATTAATGATCGCCTATTAAAGACTGACACTGCAAATGATGAATCTTCAAGGGATGAACGTATGCTATGAAAGGATGCATTCAACATGTGTACAACCAGTGCGCAACAGGAACAATGAGCATTCATACCCTTCGACTTTTACTGACGGAGACTGAGCACCAATGGGTTTGCTTGGAGAGCAACGATGTGGATTCTGATCAACAATAACATAACATTAAAATGAGCAACTAGAGATGTACGTATGAGACAGTCTTAGTAGTGGAAGTTAACAAAGTTAGTGGATAAGATTGATATGATATTGCGAGAAATTTAAAAATGCAAGCTTTAGCCTAAATGACAAGAAGACATGAGTAATATTCATCTTGAAGAAGCAGAAATATCTAGAATGTACCATTAAAAGTAAAAAGGAGAGTGTTGAACAAGCCCATAGATTCAAGTAAAAATACAAGTTGTCCCATAGCAGATACTGCTAGAGGGGAGTGAAATGGTAGAGACTTCACTATACCAGGTCTGTCTTAATGAGGGGTTGGGTGACCAGTTACCTTCCTTGCTGCCTTCACCTTCCATAGCCTACAAGCAGAGTCAGGTACCAATTTACTGCTGGGTAAAGTGGAGGGTGATGCCACCATGTTTCAATCTCAGAACCTGCTAACTTCAGATGAAAGATGCATCTCTGAAATGAACAACAAGGATAGCCCAAGAAAAATACAGGAGAAAACACCATGATGTCTGTGCCAGGATAAAGAAAGCCAGATGTTTTTCATTCATCTCCTTTAAACCAGTAAATTGGAACTTCACAGCTCTTTCCAAAGATAACAAAATTAAATTGTTCAGCACAGAAGTAAAATCTGTAATGTTCTCTGGCTCTGAAAAGTGGAATTCACCAAGAATATTACTTCTGAACTCTAGACATTCAGTGTTGTATCCATCATACCAAATGCCCCAAATGCAATAACAAAGAAATAACTGGATTAAAACCAGACAACTAATACTACCAGAGATTAAACAGAGAAAGTGGAGATTAATAGAATACGTACCAGGGAAACAATCAAACAGTATAACCAGACTAAAACCCACAGGGAAACAATTAAAACAGTATAACCAGACTAAAACCCACAGGGAAACAATCAAACAGTATAACCAGACTAAAACCCACAGGGAAACAATCAAACAGTATAACCAGACTAAAACCCACATGGAAACAATCAAACAGTATAACCAGACTAAAACCCACAGGGAAACAATTAAAACAGTATAACCAGACTAAAACCCACAGGGAAACAATCAAACAGTATAACCAGACTAAAACCCACAGGGAAACAATCAAACAGTATAACCAGACTAAAACCCACAGGGAAACAATCAAACAGTATAACCAGACTAAAACCCACAGGGAAACAATCAAACAGTATAACCAGACTAAAACCCACAGGGAAACAATCAAACAGTATAACCAGACTAAAACCCACAGGGAAACAATCAGACAGTATAACCAGACTAAAATCCACAGGGAAACAATCAAACAGTATAACCAGACTAAAACCCACAGGGAAACAATCAAACAGTATAACCAAACTTAAAACCCACAGAGAAAGAGAATTGTGGGGAGACCTGGGAGAAGAATGGCGGAAGACGAAGCCAGGGTAGCAGGAATCTCTTGGGCGAAGCTGAAAAATGTCAGCCTAAAATTGAAAACCAATTTTGAGCAACTGTTACAGCCCTGTATTTCTTGTGAAGTAAAAAAGGAATGATGATGATGATGAAGCAAAAGCAGCATTCCTCATAATGAAAGTCATCCTATGCAACAATTCTTTGCCAATGGAAGTAAGAAAGAGAGTTCTCCAGTGTTACAAAGAGAGACGATACTGCACCCACGGTGAGCAACTCGGGAGTTGTGGGGGAATCTACTTTAGAAATGCTGAGCCCACTAAAGATTTACCTTGATAAAATCACGTCTGTTTTCAGGTTTCACAGTATTTGGAATAAGTGCAGCCTATATGTATTTTTTATCTTTGTTGGACGATGTGTGTCCTGCAGTGCTGTCAACAAGGTGGTGAACAATTCAAACTAAATAATATTTTACCAAATGTTACCTTCACTTCAGAGAAAAAATAAAGTGCATTCCTATTTATGCAGTTCATCTTCTTCTTCTTCTTCTTCCGTCCTTAGCCAAAGACCGACCAAGCAGTCAGAGGCCATCACGCCTTGTGGCGTCTTAAGGGCAACAGCAGATTGATTTTCTCTGTTGTAGTTTTCCATCACGCCTAGCGGCGTCTTTAGGGCAACAACAAATAGATCCATCTGCCGTTGTTTCCGTAATCGGTGTGACAAGCCAACGGGTGATCAGCCCATTGGGCTATGCAGTTCATGAAGAAGGTGAATTTTGATAAGCTGGTTCATATGTTTTCTCTGGGGACACAGACAAACTACCTTCACTCTTGGGGTTTCTGTGCTTTTGAATGCCAGCAAGATAGGGCTAGTCTGAACTTTTTTCTAGCTTAAAAATTATTTCTTTCTTTCCCCTACGTCACTTAGCATTCTACCAAATTAACCTCATGTGATCTACTGTAGACTACGGTCGAACGGTTGCTCTTACTGAGCAGTTTAATATCATGATTTTGAAAAAAAAATCAAGAACAGAGTTATTACAACAGCACTAGGGACAATAAATTTTGATAAGACATAATTGCTTATTCCAGTAGATATGGTACTGGGTCAAGGTTTGTGCTGTTAAAACGTTAAAAAAAAAATTCACTTTCATTTAATAACATGGTGAATATAGAAAATTACAAGCATGCCATCAAATTGCACAAGCTATCAATAGTAGAAGACCTGACTTCAGGGCAAGGGGGTCCTGAGAGGAAGGTAGAATGTTACATTTTAAGAAATTGTGAGGAAACACTGAATGACAGCTTGCTCAAATTGAGGAGAATGGGGAGTGGCATCAACATTAAGCAGAGTAGGGGGTCTACTTTGCAATATATAATTTCCTATAATTTGCAATATAAATATATTTTTTAAATTATTGCATGCAAGAATGAAAAAAATACTGCTTCTCCCCATGGTACGGTAAGGAGGGATTCCGTTACATGCCTACTGAGGCTTATTGGGAATATGGTGTTAGGCCCATATTTTCTTGACCATCGGCACACTAGGGGTGTTGTGGTCAGCATCACGCCGGCCCCCTTAACCTTCCCAGAGTTGCTCTGGTACCCAGTTTGTGAGGCTGGGTCGACCCCGGAGCTATTTGTGGTCTACAAAATCCCACCTCAACTGGGGATCGAACCAGGAGCACTGAGTGCACTAACTCCCCATTGTTCTTAAGTGCAAAAGTTTGAAGAAAACAAATATCATATTTTATATATAGTGTTATTTACTTTAATCCCTCAGCTTAACATCTGTGAGATGATCTTAGAAAGTGAAGGTGTCATGGGACATGTGACCATTGATGAGTTCCCTCTAGAGTTGTTTCCTCTTGACTCAGACATTTTGTCTTTAGAATTGCCAGAGTTGTTTTCATCATTTTATTTGGTAAGTAAGTAAATTATTTTTCAATGGAGTTATTTCCTCTGTTTCCTGTCAACTCAAATTTTTTGTCCTTGAAATTACCACACCCTTTTTAAAAAAAAAATTACGTTATCTGGTAATTAGATTATTTTCTTGTAGGATTGCTTCCTTGTAGCATTTGAAATTTGACATTAGAAACATGAGCAGTTTTATAGTGTGATATAGAATAAGGCCATATATTTTGCCAACAAGGCCTTTCTTGGGCCAAAACAAATCAGTGCAGATGATGTTATGGTTATTTTCTTTGTTGTTTTTAAAAAAGTATTTGTGCCAATTGCATGTTTGTTTTGGCCTAATTTGCTCCTATGCTATAATTTTTTTTTTAAATGATTCAGTGAAACTGCTCTTTACATTTCTTTAATTTATTAGTTTTACAATTTGGTACGCAGCTGTGTTGTAGTTTCTGTATTAATTATTATTCCTTGTAGCTGAAATGTTATGTCTAGAATTATTAATATGGGAGCCGCACTGGTGTAGTGGTTACCAAACTGCGCTGGCGATAGGGTAACCCAGGATCAAACCCGGCCGAGGACATTTGAAGATTTTCCGTCGGCCGGGATTTGGACTGGATTAACTTGAGCCCTGGCGAGGACATTTGAAGAAGTCTCGTTGTCCAGGGACTGGCGGCTCCTGAGCCAACCCAGCTGTAATGGGTACCTCTGAAATCGGCGAGTATCTGCCTGAATGGTGAAGGACACCTGTCTCTGTACAAGAAAAAAATAGGGATACTCACGTAAAAATCAGTCTCAGGTTAGACATACTAACCTGAGATTTTGCCTCGAGTAATAGTGGGTGTACCAACGGGCTGATCACCCGTTTGCCAGTCACTTCGATTACGGAAACAACAGCAAATGGATTGATTTGCCGTTGCCCTAAAGACGCCAATAGGCGTGATGGGAAACAATGGCAAAGAAAACCTATCTGCTGTTGCCCTAAGACGCCACTAGGCGTAATGGCCACTGACTGCTTTGACGGTCGGTGGCTAAGGACGGAAGAAGAAGAAGAAGAATAGTGGGTGTACGGAAGAAAAAAGAAATAAAAATCAAAATATGAACAGGTTCCTTTTTCCTAATGAATGTAGTCTAAAGAACCTTAAACCCCCTTGATTGCTTCAGTAAATAAATAAATATTACACACATAAAGGTATGTTTCAGGCACTCATGGTAAATAAAGAAGTTGAAAACTAGACAACAGAAGTAAGTGGCTTACCAGAGAATCGAACCCAGGATCTTCGGAACGGCACCACTGCCTAGCTACGGAAGCGAATCACATTATCCTCCCTGCCAACTAGACACCACAAAAATAGTGCTTTGTCGGCAGGGGTGATTTGCAACACAGAACACCGGATATGTACCTAGGACGATCCAGCCTAAATAATGACACAGTCACTTCTGTTGTCCCCTTATTATACAAGATAGGTCAGATTACACAAGATAAAGACCTTAACACAATATCTAGTAAATGATAGAAGAATGAAAACAGTACAGGACAGAGAATAGGTTTGGTACTTTATTTGATTGCTTCAGCATGAGTTTTATTCATTCATGCAACATGGTGGTGCATGTCAGTATTTGTATTACCATAATGTCATTATAAAGACCAGTATTTCTGGAGTCTTCCAGTGGAGAACGTTAAGTCTGCAGTAGCAGATGACACTGGCTCAAAGGTAGGGTCAAATTCAGCAGATTGACTTTGGTGCAAGGGAATGGTCAAAGTCACAAGATTGAAAATGATCCCACGGAAAGGTCAAAGTCGGGAGTGTGACATTGGTGCATGGGAAGGGTCATATTCAGCAGTTGACTTTGGTGCAAAGGAAGGGTGAAAGTCACAAGATTGAAAATGGTCCCATGGAAAGGTCAAAGTCAGAAGTTTGACATTGGTGCAAGGGAAGAATCAAATTCAGCAGACTGAATTTGGTGCAAGGGAAGGGTCAAAGTCAAAATATTGACATTGGTGCAAGGGAAGGGTCAAAACATTGGTCTCTGGGAAGGTCAAACTCAGCAGATTTAACACTGGTGCGAGGGGAGGATCAGAGTCGATTTGTCAGACCAGTCTTGCTTATGCATCTAAACCCATGTTTGGCAAGGATATATCTAAGAAGGACATGTTTACAGGATAGTTTTGCGATGTAAGCATGCCATGACCTT
Source organism: Oreohelix idahoensis (assembly GCA_024509875.1). Lineage (NCBI taxonomy): Eukaryota > Metazoa > Mollusca > Gastropoda > Stylommatophora > Oreohelicidae > Oreohelix > Oreohelix idahoensis. The sequence continues at coordinate 90,864 of JAMPIV010006730.1, forward strand.
CTTTTAAAATTAGATTTAGTTTTCTAAATGTTTTGAAATAGTTCTTTCTTAAATTAGTGGTAAACATGAAAGAACATCTTTTTTTCTGAAAACATTTTTTTTTAAATGTTAAAAAAAAATAATATCACGTTTTTCATTTGGGAATCATGGACAAAGTGACAAAAATATCTTGTGTCATACAGTATAAGTAAAAAGACTGTTGAAAAGACAACTGTACCTTGTGCAAGAAAAGCTTAAATGTGCAATATTTTTTAGTCTCAGATTCTGATGGATCACCATCATTTTTGTGTTACAGGACAATGATACAACCTGGCTTCAAACTGTGGCTTCTTCTTTAGTCGGCCTGCAAGGACTGTTTGGGAAAATACCTAATGTATATTCTATAGGCAGAGGATCCAAGGTATTAGCAGTCTTCACACTTACATTTGCACTGCTCTATTTAATTAAATTAAATTGTTAGTTTAGTTTGATTTATTGTTATTTACACACACACACGCATATTTGAAGGAAGATAAAAGGGTATCAAAATAAGAATACAGAAGGCAAGAGAAGCTTTTATTGAGAAATGTATGGAAATAAAAAGAAATTAAGTCCAACTCAAAAACACGAATGACTAATGTCAATTCCATTCTCTTATATGGCTGTGGAACATGGAGAACAACAAATATGATAACCAGAATGTACCGATTTTCATCAGTGGGTGCTTGTGCAGAATAGGAGGATTGAAATGGTGTGAAAAGATCACTAATGTGGAACTGATGGAAGGAACCAGACTAATACCAGTGGAACATGAGGCGAGGATAAGACAATGGCATTGGATCATTGGATAGGACTCACACTAAAAAAACACCAAGGGAGTCCCTATTCTGGAAGCATCAGGGTTAAAGAAACAGAGGGAGATAAAAAACACAAGGAGAAGAGAACTGGGGACAGACATGAAAGGAATAAAAAGGCATGGAAAGACCTTAAAGATGGTATAGAATAGGAAGGCCGTAAACAGATGGTATAGAATAGGAAGGCCTTAAACAGATGGTATAGAATAGGAAAGCTAGATGTGTGTTTGTTGATGACCTGTTTTGCCATATCCTGTTGTGAAACTGGTAGATATATCCTTTGTCTCTTGGTTTGTTCTATATAAATATTATTCTTTGCCTCTGAGATCCCTGAGCTTAGGCTGAAGGTTCATACCAGGTTCTCTTGTCTTGTGCTGATTGTTTCAGTTTTAGTGCAGCACTATTTAATTATCAGCACCATTCATTTTTCACCTGTGTGTTTCTAGACCCCTCTAGGGAAGCACAGAAAAGCAAACTATAATCTTTCCCAGCTGTAATCTCCCCAACTATAATCTAACCAGCTAAAATCTACCCAGCTATAATCTACCAAGCTATAATCTACCCAGCTATAATCTACCCAGCTAAAATCTACCCAGCTAAAACCTACCCAGCTAAAACCTACCCAGCTATAATCTACCCAGCTAAAATCTACCCAGCTAAAACCTACCCAGATATAATCTACCCAGCATATTGTGAAAGGTAACTATGGAGGATTGGACATGAGGCTGGCTACTCCATATTGTAGAAACTTCAAGCCCCCCACCCCCCACCCACAAACAAAAAAAACACTGAATAATAACAAGTAATCCAAAGCAAATAATTGAGATAATTCAGTTCAGCCATCCAAATCAGAAGAAAGTCTTTTTTTTATGAAAGACGTTAATGATGCTGTCTAGAGGAAGTCACAAGAAGTCTGGCCTGCTGACTCTTATTTTATTCTTCTAGGGAAAGGGATAAAAACCATAAACAAAAATAACAGGCATGAATTTGTGATGGTCTATGCTCCTCGGGGTGCTGAAGGATTATAAATAAATGATTATTCACTTTTACATTACCTTAGATGTAAAGTGCATGCTTTTTTGTGTCTGGACTTGAGACAAAGAAAATCAGCTTGTAAATTTAAGGCAATGATTAGATCTAAGCTACAGGAATAATATGAAAGTAGATCTACAAGAAGTTCGATGAGTAAGTTGGAGAGGAATAGTCTGGAATACCTTTCAGAAGACCATAACAGAAGGGAGAGTTGAAGGCAAACGTGCAAGGGGAAGACAGCGCTATAAGTTGGAAGATAACATCAAAAGATGGACAGGAAAGAGTCTATCAGAGTGCACCACCAAGACAAGAGACAGAAGACGTTGGAGATCCATTACAGCCAACCTTCGTTGTGGAGATGGCAACTGATGATGATGAGTCTGGAATATGAAGGAATGGAGGAAAAGTGTGTTTACTGCAAATAAAACCTCAATAATTTAAAGTTCTGTCTCCTTTTTTGCTTCCTGAGAAGCTGAGAACCAACACTGTAGTTGGCCTTTTGTTTGTAGCAATTGTGCCCCAGAACATTTAATATAATCTTGGAGTTTGTGATTTTTGTAGCAAGTGTGCCCCAGAACATTTAATATAATCTTGGAGTTTGTGATTTTTGTAGCAAGTGTGCCCCAGAACATTTAATATAATCTTGGAGTTTGTGATTTTTGTAGCAAGTGTGCCCCACAACATTTAATATAATCTTGGAGTTTGTGATTTTTGTAGCAAGTGTGCCCCAGAACATTTAACACATTAACTACCGAATTAAAAAACACACTGTGGCCGAATTAAATTTTGTTCCCATTTTCATTCTGTAGGTGTATGAAGAATTTAATCTGTAGTTTTCTTAATTTTAAACATATTTTTATGAATTATATGTCATTTTAATGATAAATGAATGTACTGTTGCCTAAAGCTGATAAAAGGAAAGTTTACTTAATATGGTAGATATTATTAGTAATGTAAAATGATTGACAGACAAAAATCAATTCAAATTTGTTTCTAAATTATCAACTTATGTTCAAATTTCTTGTTTCTGTGGTAGGTAATACCTTTCTTAAGGTGATTATTATGTAGTATATCCAATAACAAGAAAAACAAGCCCAAGAACACACACACTGACTAATATTTACACTATTGGTAACTTACATTATCACACCTGTGCCACTTCCCAAAAAATGTCTGAAATTTTTTCCTCATTTTCTCCCTGTAACTGTTTGGAGAACTTAAGCTGCAGATTTATTAATTTTAAACAGATTTTTATTACTGATATGTCATTTTGATGACAAATGAATGTACTGTTGCCTAAAGCTGATAAAAGGAAAGTTTACTTAATATGTTAGATATTATTAGTAATGAAAAATGATTGAAATAAAGAAAAAGCATGCAACATTTTCTTTAAATTATCAACTTACCTGGAACTTGCTTGTTCCTGAGGCAGCTAATTTCTTTTCTTGGTGATTTTCATGTAGTATATCCAATGACAAGAAAAACAATCCCAAGAACACACACAATAGCTAATAAATACACTATTAATGACTTACATTATCACACCTACACCACTTCCAAAAAATCTCAGAAATTTTGAATAAATAGCTCCTTTGACAAAGCACAACATCTATAACTTATTTACAGTATGTCAATGTCTTTAGTAAGTTACAGCTGAAGGATCATGCGTATGGTACAGCCTAAAACAGCTCTTTGGATGGAGATGGGTCTTTTTGGGGCAACCGATGCAATAAAAATTTGTTCGGACTCGTTTCGCAGGTGTTGAGCACACTATACAGTTCCTATCTTTGTCGGTGTAATCCACAATGTGCTTTGCACCCTCAAATCTTTTAACTTTGTTTCCTAACAATTTCCTACCTTTCTTGTTGCTACTGGTATCTACTAGATCAGGTGGAGTTATGGAGGCAGCCTTCTCAGTCAACTGATCAATCAGTTTGTCTTTGAAAAATTTCAATGACACTGACTTCTCATCAGCATGACTGAGGGTGTACAATATATGGGCATTTACCTGGGACACCTCTATAATCCAGTAGAAAATTTTCTTCCACCATTTTCAAGTTTTTCTTTGGAAATTGCCATAGTAAGCTACCATTTGATCATTGTGGTCACATCCATTCATGCAAAAATTGTACTGGTGTACTGGTTTGGGTTTTTCGACTAAGTTGTGATGTCGAGTTGTGACTTGCACCATCTCAACTGATGTTTCAGTGGACACAACAATACATGGTTTCTTTGCCTTTTTGTCTCGCCAAGCAACACATATCTTAGATCCATCACCATTTTTGTACCACCTGGCTTCTCGGTGATGGAGGGAGAGGGTCTTTAGTTGAAGTGGAAAATTTTTTCTCTTGATGTTGACTGTGCCAGTATAATGAATGCCCCTACTCAACAGATAGGTTATCAGTGTATCCACAGTGTAGTATCTGTCAGCAAATACATGGTGGCCCTTCCCAATTCCTTGCAGCAAGAAATCAAATACCTTCACCGCCTGACTTGTTGTAGAGTCATTAGCAAGAATATATGATGTATTCTTCCCAAGGTATGTCAATACAGAATAGACATATCCAGTGGCAGAATCACACAATCCAAAGGTCTTAATGTGATACTTGCTTGGCTTTGTTGCATTATACTGCTTGTGTTTCCAGCGTCCATTATACCCAATAACCATTTCATCAATGGCTAAATTCTGAAATGGATAAAATGCATCCTGGAGCTTCGCAACGAGCAAATTTAAAAAAGGCTCTATTTTGTCCTTCCCTTCTGAATCAGCATCTCCAACATGCATCATTGTATGGTAAATTATTTCAAACCTAGATCTTGAAAACATATTGCCATACCAGGGTGTATAATTATGAGGTGTATGTGCCCAATAATCTTTTATCGATGGCTTTTTATCTAAACCCATCGCAGTTGTTACTGCGAAAAATTTCAAAAGCTCATAGTCAGTGACAGGTTTCCAAGCAGCAGATGAAGATCTGTTTGAAGATGGGGGTTTTGAATTCTTTACTTCAGCATAGTCATTTATTACTTTGACCAAAGAATGTAAAACATCTGGTGTCAGCAATGTAAGCCAGCAATCAAGCACAGAGGAAGTTGCATCAAGATTTGCTTGCAAACCTGGTTCATGAGTTGGATCAAAATAAAAACTATTTGTGGTTTCACCCTCAGTCACTTGCTCCCATTGTTCTCTTATTTTAGTTAGGCCTAGGCCTACAGTATTTCCTGCACAATTGGTAACTCTAACCGAGGTTTTCGCTCTTTTACGACCCACTGATGGCCCAGGACTTCTAATATCTTCATTGCTTGAATTGTCACTACTACTGTTATCACTGCCATAAAATTCACTAGGCCTACCTGAATAAATGTCCACATTGTTGTTTTCACTGTCCTCATCGTCGCTAGAGCTATCAATCCATTGCTGAAATAAGTTTCTAGCCTGTTCAGCAGTTAGACGAGGTGTACGTGCGTTTTTTATGGCGCTATCATTCGTTGCCATAGTAAACAGTTTTGCGATTTGGTAACTAACCTGAAAAGTGTGATAAATATGAATATAATATCACTTTTGAGAGGCACAAATTTACCCACGCTTTGGAATGTTGTTTTCCGGTGTTAAATTAAAATCTCGAACCAGATCAGAATGTGTTTCGTCATATATTTCATTCGTTATCTTACTAAACTTAGAAAGCCGATCGGAGCGGTTTGCCGTCCAAATGTGTTTCTTTCGTAAGCCGCCCCCATCGGCTTGCGGTAGTTAATGAGTTAATATAATCTTGGAGTTTGTGATTTTTGTAGCAAGTGTGCCCCAGAACATTTAATATAATCTTGGAGTTTGTGATTTTTGTAACAATTTGTTTGACATCAGAAAGATTGTCAGCTCTATGGCACAGTCTTGCCTCTGTCAACCTGGTGCAGAAGTCTAAACCAGCAGTAGTGTTAATCTTTCTTTCTCACTTTAGAGACTCCTTAAAGCAAGAATAAAGAGAGAGATGTCATGGATGGCACAGGCAGAGACAACGATCAAGCAGGTGGCCACAGTTGAAAACATATTCAAAGAGGAAGAGTGTAGTATTGTTACGGTATATGATATTAACGCCGTCTGCTAAAGGTTATCAGACGTGCAATTGTAAAGGTTAAGGCATTTAATATATTGCGATAGATGTTTCAATTATTGAACGCTCCATACACGATCGATTATGACGTGTATAGCGTTGTTTGGGTCACAGTCGGTAACTAAGAAACGCTACCCTTTGTTACTTGACCGCCAAGCTGAATAGCTGCGTTTTTTCTAACCTTCCAATTCAATGGCATGATATAGCCATATATATGCATTTTTTGATGGACCAGGGTCAGTCCTAGAACTCTATATGAGAGGAAAATTTATGGAGGTTAGTAATTAACTAGAATCCTCAGAAGGATGAGAATAATCGTCAAATTCATATGAAATATTCAGACTCGCAGTCTCACTGTCGGCAGGTAGCCATGTCTATCTGCTCGTGCATATAGCTGTAATGTTCTGACGACAATACTGCATTGTATCCTTAAACGGACATTGACACATAACCAGCAGTCTACGTTATTGATTAATTTATGCATGACTTATATGGACTTATGCTCTACTCCTATTTGAAATGATCATCCTGTGTGTACAACTGTGAATTAAATGTATGGACTCAATGAAATGACTTATCAAATCAATCGTATTCCAAGGTTCAAGTATTGTTCGGAATCTTCCACCCCCGCATTCGCTTAATCTTCCATCGAAGGCACGATGCACTATCACTGAATGAAAAAACTAACATATCAAAGAAAAAACAATGGCCAGAAATTTATAATTGTTTTATTCATATCACATGGAACATTGTTCAGAGCAAACCACCTTGCAACAGTGGTGCCCGGTATGTGGGGACGAAAAACAACCAAAAACCAAAAATTTTTTTCATGACTTTCGAATGAATTATTTACTTTCGATAAACAATCACGTGATTTCATAAATATGACGTGGCACGCGTAACTACGAAGGTCAACCTGACGTCACAACATCGTGCGTACATGCTAACGCTCAAGGGACAAAGTCAGCGCATTCCAGTTTTGATGAAAAATACAAGATCACAATAGACCAAACGATGGAAAAGTCGTTATCTGCCAATGAGGAGCAAGCAGTTCTAGACACTGGTCTAGTCCGTTGGTGAAGATCGCATCGGGCGACGCGTTAAAAGATAAGTCTAAATTTGTGACTGGTGTCATTGAGATAACACAGTACTAAGTCCATTTCGTCTGTACAGGCATGTCTATTCTATTTTTCATGTATCTATGTTATATCTGTTTTCACCATTTGTGTTGTTCCTGCTTCGTGGGATGGTTGGGAGGAGAATAGAAACCAATTTTCATGGCTCCCTGGATGTCCAAATTGGTTTTAATCGCACTATAGGGCCGTCAGTTAATGGCACTTAACGAAGGATCCATCGACGACTTTCCGATGATTTCATCCGTTCGTATCTGCTATTAATTAACCTTGCATGTTAGATGTCTAGTCTAGTAATAACCAGTGTATTATAGTGTATTCAGTTCCAATTTTTATTCATTTCTGTAATTTGTTCGTAACTATTGCGTATTTTCTCCATCTTGCTATAATTTATTTGAATTGTTAATATATGTCCGTTCATGAGTCCTATGACGTCATTACTTTTTGCAGTCAATTTTTTTTCTTGTGTTCTGTCATAGATTGAGTTCAATCTCGCCTCAGGTCAATCCGTGACCTTCCTTCTTGCTTACGGTACTTCCGCTTGTTCTACTTAGTTTGTAAATTCATTTTTAATTGTGAAAATGTCTTGTTTGCGTCTTAACATTGTTTGTACCCTTTAGTTGCATCATTGTTTTGTTTGTCCTCATGATATATATTAAATACTACATTAATAATATGATATTATATGCAATAATACACTTGTAATTTAATTTAATTAATTTTTTTTGATATTTAAGGTTAATATGGGACATTGCATAATTATGCAGTGATAGTCCAAGAAAGTAGCACTACAATTTATAAGAGATGCCTAGGGCATAATAATATAATATATATATTGACCAAATAAAATAATCTTATAGTCTACCTTTGAGGTAATAGACCCATTGTATATTATTTAATATACTTTTCTGGTACTAAGAGAGTGACTTAGTACATTCAACAATATAATTACTAGGAATCATACCCAACATTATTGGATATTAAGATTAATTGTGTGAAGTAATTACATAATAGTTAACAGATATCATAACTATTTATGATATAGTATTATTTAGATACAATATTGTTACAAAATATTGTCTATTAGTTGAACTTAGACATTAAGTTCAGTACTATTGTGATTATTTATATTGAATATTTCTAAGTTGAGTAAGTATAATAATTACTCTGAAGCTACTATTGACTATTTTAATCAGTAATTATCAATAATTACTTACAGATAAAAGTCAAAATGCTTACTATAGACCATTTCGTTAAAATTGGTAGGGAATATGGTTTTAAATCTCAAGAACTTCGTCAGTTTGCTGAGGCAGAACTGGAAAAACATGAAAGAAAAGAAGCAGAGAAAAAAGCTGCATTAAAGAAAGAGGAAGAGGAACAAAAGGCTGCATTAAAGAAAGAGGAAGAGGAACAAAAGGCTGCATTAAAGAAAGAGGAAGCAGAACGTGAGATGAAGCAAATTGACAAGGAAAATAGATTGAGAGAGATTGCTCAACGTGAAAGAGAAGAGCAAAGAGCAATCGCCAGACAGGAAGAAGAGAATAAATTGAAACGAGAGGAAATTATTTTACAACAAGAAATGGAATTGGCGCGTATCAAATTGGAGACAGCAAAATTACAAGCACAAAGTGCTGATGCAAACCAGAATAATAACGCACAAAATGGATCGTCATCCAGCCAAACTAAACATTTTTACAACTTTAAATTACCCACTCTCAACTTAAACGTGGACGACCTTTCATCGTTCCTGTCACGTTTTGAACAGACTTGCAAAACAAATCATTTGCCTGAAGAGTCATGGGTACTCAAGTTAAATGAATTCTTGGTTGGAGAACCATTGACGGCTTCTCAAAATGCTGACCCATCAATAGCAAATAACTACGGTGCTATTAAGTCCTTGCTTTTACGAAGGTTTCACCTGGACGAGGAACACTGTAGGTTGAAATTTAAGGGAATTTTACCTGAATCTCCAAAAGATTTTGCAGGATTCATTGCGAACATACGCAATACATTTAATAGATGGGTTGAACTGGCAGAAGTCAACAAATCATACGACAAATTAGTTGATTTACTACTACGGGATAAGGTATTATCTTCGGTTAGCCAGCCATTTTTTGCATATCTGCAGGAGCGTAAACCAGGTACTATGGACGAGTTAGAAAAAATTTCTTTAAACTACTGTTCGGCACATCCGAATGCAACCATTTCTAACTCCTCATTAAGAGAACCTCTACCTGTGGCATCTAATATGGCCTACAATCATAATAACAAACAAAGACATCACAGTGTAGACAGAAGCAGGTTCCAAAGAAATCACAATGTTAACTTTCAGAAGGGACATAATAATGATTTCAACAATAAAAATGAGTTCAACAGAGGTAGATCACGAGATAGAAATTATTCACCTCAAACAAACTACCACAATGGTCAACATAACACTAATTATAATCGATCACATACTCCCAATAATAATAGTAACTGGAATGGTAATAATCATGGCTCGAGACATCGAGATAATAGTTACTATAGAGGACGACGAGATAATTCTAACAATTATACTCGGAATCGATCTCATTCTCGGGGATCATCTCATTACAACCATAATACAGGGGCGGCAGTTACAAATAATACTACCCCTATAGCTCAGGTCCCACTTGACAATAATACAACACAGTCTTCTGCTGCATGTTTTGCTATTAATTATAATGTGGCAAATAGTTGCCAACAATGCAATCTTATTTTTCAGAAGGCGAAAGAAACAGTGCTTAACTGCGGACATATTACACCAGAGGTAGGTCTTGCAGTCAACGATGGAACAGGCCTACTAATTTTTAACAGGGGATTAGTTAATGGATCCGTCATCTCAGTGCTGAGGGATTCAGGATCCACAACGATTGGTGTACAACAGTCGCTGGTACATCCTAGCTGTGCAACGGGGGAATATGTCCGTTGCATGACTTTTGGGGGAACTATTGAGTTTTACCCCACAGCTATTATTCATGTTAACACACCTTTTTTCACAGGGAACGTAAAAGTATGTATGCTAAAAAAGCCTATAGCTGATCTGATGGTTGGTCGTATACACGGCAGTAAAGATTGTACTCCAGATGAGATTATAGAATGGGAGAAACATAACCTATGCACTGGAAACGCCGTGACGACTAGAGCGCAGACTCAACTCATGGAGAAAGTTGATGATAATAAAATGGATGCAGACAACCAAGAGGAATTTGTAGTCAATTCACCTATTGACAGGGAAACATTTGCAACCAAACAAAAAGAGGATAAATCTTTAAAAAAAATTTTTCAGCTGGTTGATAAAGTTGACAATCTATCCTCAGGTAATAATAACAAACATTGTTTTGTTATTAAAAATGACATATTGATTAGATGTTTTAATGACAAATCACAAATGAAACAACAAGTTATGGTCCCGTATACTTTTAGACGGTACATTCTTCAACATGCACATGACTCACATTGTGCTGGACATATGGGATATACTCGAACACGATCTCGAGTACTGTCTTCATTCTTTTGGCCAGGAGCGTCAAGAGATATTTCGCAGTATGTACGTTCCTGTACTACATGCCAAGAAGTGAAAGCACATGGAGCTTTTCACACGGCGCCTATTCAGGCTTGCGATATCTCAGTAAGACCGTTTGACAAGATGGCCATAGATATTATTGGTCCATTGCTACCATCGGCCAGAGGACATAGATTCGTCCTTACGTGCATTGATTTGTGCACACGATGGCCAGAAGCTATCCCATTAAAGACCACCACTACCACAGATGTAGCTGATGCACTACATCTCATCTTTTCTAGAATAGGGTTTCCTAGAAAACTTTTATCAGACCATGGGTCACAGTTTATATCTGACACCATGAAGGAAGTCATGAAAACTTGGAACATTGATAGGAATTTAAGTAGTATTTATCATCCTATGAGTAATGGTGCGGTTGAAAGACTTAACCGTACACTTAAACAACTACTACATAAGGTTACTGCTAAGCACCCTCATGACTGGGACAGAGCACTCCCAGCTGTTCTATTTGCTTATCGGGAGGTACCGCATGAACAAACTGGCTTCTCTCCCTTTGAATTAGTTTTTGGTGCTCCCCCAAGAGGTCCTATGGGACTAATAAAAGACTTATTAATTGACGCGGAGATGACTCAGGACACTCAGTCATCTTACGAGTACGTGATTAATCTTCGGAAGAACATTATTGAGTCTTGCCAGTTGGCAACAGCTTCTTCTGAGGCTGCAAAAGCTAAGGCTCGATCTCTACAAAATAGGTCTCGACGATTACGCCAATTATTCCCAGGCGACGAGGCTTATGTGTTACTTCCTCACAATAACAATAAATTATTGATATCTTGGAATGGTCCTTACAAAGTCATTGATAAAATTTCCGACGTTGATTACGTCTTAGATATCAAGGGACACAAAAAGATATTTCATATTAACATGCTCAAGCAATTTCATACACGTCCTGAACACTTACAGTCAATTTTTCATGAACTAGATGACAACACAGTATCTACTTGTTATTATTCTAACTTATCTGTCATCCAGGAAGAAGAATCTTCTTTTCCTGAGGTACAGTTACCGGTACCAGTAGTTCAACCTACTGAATCTTGGCGGGATGTAACCATCTCTTCAACGGTTACACCGCAACAGCGTCTACAGATTGCTAATCTATTACAATCTTATCCAGATGTATTGACCGACGTCCCGGGTCGCACATCGGCTATCAGTCATGACATTACTCTCAATGATGATACACCTATTCGTGTACATCCCTATTCTGTTCCTTTACATTTCCTTGCTAAAACTACTAAGGAACTTGAACAGATGTTGTCTCTGGGAATCATTGAGACTAGTAATTCGCCATTCTCTTCTCCATTAGTGATTGTCCGGAAGAAGGACAATAACATCAGACTATGTGTTGATTATAGAAAATTAAATGCTAAGACTATAGTTGACAGCGAACCACATCCACTTATCAACGACTTACTGCCACGTCTATCCAACGCAACTATATTTAGTAAGATAGACTTAACTAAAGGTTATTGGCAGATACCACTGACCGAAAAGGCTAAGTACTACACCGCATTTTCCACTCCACAAGGTCTATACCAGTGGAATGTGATGCCTTTTGGGCTTGTTAATGCGCCAGCTACCTTCATTCGCCTGATGCGACAAATTTTATCAGGTAGACCAGACGTTATTACATATATTGACGACATATGCTTGTTTAGTTCGTCGTTTGAGGAACATGTTTTGGGACTTAGATATGTTTTCGACACTCTAAGGAATTATCATCTAACTGCTAAACCTACAAAGGTGCAGATCGCGTGTAATGAGATAACCTTTTTGGGACATATCATTGGATCGGGATATATCCGAACGTTACCTAGTACAGTCTCCAAAATTCTAAACATAGCAGTTCCTCAGACGAAGAAACAGGTCAGGAGTTTGTTAGGACTTGTTCAATATTACAGTAGATTCATACCAAACTTGTCATCCATCACGGCTGTATTGTCTTCATTGTTAAAAAAAGACATGCCAGTGAAGGTGACATGGACTGGTACATGCAATGAAACTTTCAACAAAATTATAAATTTGTTCTCGCATGAACCAATTTTAAGACTTCCCGATGCTTCCAAAAGATTTTTCTTACGAACAGATGCTAGTAACTACGGCATTGGTGCATGCCTGCTCCAGAACCATGATGGCATTCTACATCCTACCTTATACATTTCAAGAAAGCTAAAGCCTGCAGAAACAAAGTATTCAACAGTTGACAAGGAACTGTTATCCGTTATATGGGCAATAACTAAACTTGAAAAGTTCTTACTTGGTGCTCCCTTCACCATACAGACGGACCAACGTGCTGTAGCATCGTTGCGTCGATCTAACCATAAAAGCCAAAAACTCGCCAGATATGCAATCATCCTACAGCCATTTGAATTCTCCATTGAACATATTCCTGGCACTGAAAACATTGTGGCGGATGCGTTGTCACGTAATCCTATTGATGACGAATAATCAACATTAACATTCCTAAAACATATCAACTATAAGGGAACTAACCTTACCTTCAATTTAAACTTTATAAACACTGTATGCATCACAGAATTGAACTAAAAGACAATCGGGGTATACATGTTGACATTGGAACTTCGTCTAACGTCCATACACGATATATGAATATTCGTTGAACAATCATGGAACAATATCTGACGACAAGTCGAACTTATTATCCTATGTGCACTTAATTCTTAGATGCTGGGATAAATGACATTTCTTTCCAACGTAAACGTTTGAACATTTTTGCCTAAAAGAATTCATCAGGATCAAGACTACGGATGGATCATCATATCCTATACTAATTAATTAGTTAACTTAACTTCTTAATTGAATTATTATCAATAAAATGAAATGTGAGAAAAAAAATGAAATGAAAGAACAAAAAAAAGAAAACGAAATATAAAAAGAAGAAATTATGAAAAGAGAAAATAAATCTCACACAAGTATTAGATTAATATTTTTTTTTAATGTACCTATACATTATTTAGTTAGTTAAATTAGATAGTTATTATTCACTAACACTTAACACACACAATTAAGTTAAACTTATATTCGAATTTCTTTCTATTTCTTCTCACTTATTTTGTTTTTTCTTCTCTCATAACATCGCGTTACATTAGAATCTTAATAATTTTATCTCTTAATTTAATTAATTAATTTAATTTTAATTAGTCAAATTAATTCCTATATGACATACTAATACGACAGACCTTACTTTAATTTAATTCTATCATTCACTGTTAACATTGGACATTTTATTTAGTTGATATAATAATATGTATAATTGATATATAATGTGATTAATGTTAGATGACTATGACAAATAGTTAGTTGACATGACCGCAACATGGTTCTACTCAGAACATCGTCGGCCATATGTCACAATTGTGTTAAATTTTTTTGAAAAATTGTTAAGTCGGATAGATCTTGAAAAAAAATCTATCGATTTTTTTTTCCCCCGGTGTACAGGGAATTGTTACGGTATATGATATTAACGTCGTCTGCTAAAGGTTATCAGACGTGCAATTGTAAAGGTTAAGGCATTTAATATATTGCGATAGATGTTTCAATTATTGAACGCTCCATACACGATCGATTATGACGTGTATAGCGTTGTTTGGGTCACAGTCGGTAACTAAGAAACGCTACCCTTTGTTACTTGACCGCCAAGCTGAATAGCTGCGTTTTTCTAACCTTCCAATTCAATGGCATGATATAGCCATATATATGCATTTTTTGATGGACCAGGGTCAGTCCTAGAACTCTATATGAGAGGAAAATTTATGGAGGTTAGTAATTAACTAGAATCCTCAGAAGGATGAGAATAATCGTCAAATTCATATGAAATATTCAGACTCGCAGTCTCACTGTCGGCAGGTAGCCATGTCTATCTGCTCGTGCATATAGCTGTGATGTTCTGACGACAATACTGCATTGTATCCTTAAACGGACATTGACACATAACCAGCAGTCTACGTTATTGATTAATTTATGCATGACTTATATGGACTTATGCTCTACTCCTATTTGAAATGATCATCCTGTGTGTACAACTGTGAATTAAATGTATGGACTCAATGAAATGACTTATCAAATCAATCGTATTCCAAGGTTCAAGTATTGTTCGGAATCTTCCACCCCCCGCATTCGCTTAATCTTCCATCGAAGGCACGATGCACTATCACTGAATGAAAAAACTAACATATCAAAGAAAAAACAATGGCCAGAAATTTATAATTGTTTTATTCATATCACATGGAACATTGTTCAGAGCAAACCACCTTGCAACAAGTATGTCAGATGAGAACTGGATTAATTACCAGCAAGTCATTATCAGCCTTGGCAGAGAGTGTAGAACTTGGGGCAATGGAAAAGCAGAACTGGAAATTAATCAACTGATACATGATCATGCTGGGGATAATGATTCCATTGTGTATACAGATGGGTCTGTGATTCATGGTGAGAAATCAGGCTGGGGCTTCTCTGCTAGGGTAAAGGGTAAAATTGTCGTGGAACATAGCGGGGCTTACAAGATAACACCTTCCAGCATGAGAATGGAGGTAGAGGCAGTCACTGCAGCCTTAAGGTGGATATCTGAAACTTCATTCCCAAAGGCAGTCAATGTGTCGGACTCTCAGTCCATGCTTCGAAAGGTTCAAAGTAGTTGGTTGCGGCATGAATGGAAAACATTCATAGAAGCTTTGAGCCTACAAGAGCTGGTGTAGATCTACTGTCCTGGTCATACAGGGGTATGTGGTAATGAGAGAGCTGACAAACTCGCAGCAAGAGCACCCACAGTGGGGACACTGGATATGGATAAGGGAGAGATACTGAGAACAATTAATCATTGCCTGTTAGAGAATGACACTGCAATAGATGAATCATGAAGGTTAAGACTGTTGGAATATGGCATCAAACGTAAGGCTAGCAGAGATGGACGTATGAGAGGATGCATCTGTCGTGTATACAACCAGCGAGCTACAGGAACAGTCAGCATTCACACTCTTCGACATATACTGAGGGAGAATGAGCACCTATGGGTTTGTCTAGAGTGCAGTGATGTCGATTCTATTCAACAATAACAATGAGACTCCTGAGAACCACATGGAAAATGTAAAAGAAGAAAACCAGAACATTTGATTGTGATAAATGTATTTCCAGTTCCATTACTTTGTGTAATTGGTTCTATATTAGTAATTTATTATGGTGGATAAAGAAAGAAAAAGATGAATTGAGATTCATTTATTAAACTCTTCTTAAAATGTAGCACAAATTTTCATTGACATTGTTTATGCTTACACAGAAACTTGTCCATTGCTGAAAGTAAGGTTTGCTAAAACATGAAATAATATTTTGACACAGCACTCATTGTCATTTCATTTAGTGTTACACGATATTCACCAACTGTGTTTGATAATTGTATGATGAATATGAAGGACTTTACATATGAATCTAGCATCTGATTTTGACTTAAAATATATCACTGTTCTAGATGGTCTATGACCTCATGCAGACTATGTTCGAGACCCACAAGGAAAGAAAAGACACAAAGTACCACATTGGTCAGCTGTTTATCATGGATAGAGGTTTGCTGAATACTTATTGTTAATATTTTTATTTTTGTGTGTGTGTGTGCATAAACTATACTGTGCAGTGCAGTGTTATGTCCTAAGACTAGATCACTGCACTGTACCAGACTTGTTATAATAAACAACAAAGTATGATTGGGATCAGCGCTACCTACCCCATCCCGTAAAAAAACAACTTCCCACAGCTTCCTATTCCCAGTACTGATTATCTTTTCTGTTGTCTTCTT
The DNA here is from genome assembly GCA_024509875.1 of Oreohelix idahoensis. Classification (NCBI taxonomy): domain Eukaryota; kingdom Metazoa; phylum Mollusca; class Gastropoda; order Stylommatophora; family Oreohelicidae; genus Oreohelix; species Oreohelix idahoensis. The sequence continues at coordinate 107,384 of JAMPIV010006730.1, forward strand.
TCCAAGCCATGACGTGATCCTGTCAAGCACCAACTCTCTGTCATCCTCTATCCCTTTTCCCTTCAGGCTTTCCTGTTGTCAGAATATATTCTAGTTTTATTCTTCTCATAACATGCCTGAATTTATTCTTCTCATAACATGCCTGAATTTATTCTTCTCATAACATGCCTGAATTTATTCTTCTCATAACATGCCTGAATTTATTCTTCTCATAAAATGCCTGAATTTATTCTTCTCATAATATGCCTGAATTTATTCTTCTCATAACATGGCTGAATTTATTCTTCTCATAACATGCCTGAATTTATTCTTCTCATAACATGCCTGAATTTATTCTTCTCATAACATGCCTGAATTTATTCTTCTCATAACATGCCTGAATTTATTCTTCTCATAACATGCCTGAATTTATTCTTCTCATAACATGCCCGAAGAAAGTGGATAAAAGTGAAGACAAAAAGATTCATCAAGATTAATTTATTAAATTTACTGCTACATACTAACTACACCTTTAAAATTATCACAGAATTTCTTCTTCATGTGCTCTTTATTATTTTAGCTCCACGCTGGTGTGGAGGAGTGTCTGATCATAGAAGCAGTGTTTTATTTGATCATAGTTGACCCTAAGCTGCAGTATTATTATTGTTCTTGAGCAAACATTTATAACAGTTTGAGTCTTTCAGAGTGACAAAAAATAGTGCATAAGGTTTTCAGCTACTTGAGAGTAATTCTAGTTGATCAGAAACATTTTTGGAAAGTTATTCAGCATACAGACTGTCCTCAAATTATGATTGGTTCTGTTCTGATAACTCCATCATAAGTCGGTATGGTTGTAAGTGAGAAATCACTATATACGATATGTGCCATAAAGATATGTTAGCAGTTAACATTCCTGAATACTAAAAGGTGTTGGTCTGCTTTTTTTATATATTTTAAAAACTATATGTACTCTTTGTTTATAGTGAAATAATGCAATATACAAATTATATAATTAAATTGCTGTAACGATCTTAAGATCGTGTCGAACACTGTGAGCCAAAAATAATCAAAAATAGAACTAGTAGGATGGCTGTTGTAAGCACGAGTGGTCGTTAGTCGCTCATGTCTTAAGTAGAGGACAGTCTGCATTGGTTAAAATCTTCTTCTTTGATCCTTAGTCGCTGACCGTCAAAGCAGTCAGTGGCCATCACGCCTAGTGGCGTCTTGTAGAGCAACAACAAATTGATTCCACTTTGCTCGGTCGGTGACCATCCTTCGTACAGTGCCCCAACTCTGGTTCATTCTTTGCATCTCAGCCTCCACAGTCCTCCGCCACATTGTTTTTGGTTGGCCTCTCTTTCGTTTTCCTTCAGGGGTCCAAAGCATAGCTGTTCTTGTGATGGCATCGGGGTCTCTTCTGCCAACTTTACGTGTAGTGTTGGGCAGTGTGACGGAGTTACTGTGATTTAGTATTCAATAGGCCCCATTTCGTTTTCTCGTCGTAACTATTGAGTTTGCCATTTTTGTCTTCCCTCTATTAAAGATTGGGAAGTATTCTTTTTCTCTCTGAATAATAGGGGTGTTTAGATTTTTTCTGTAGGTAAAGTAATTGCGGGTTTTTTTCTATAGGGATTAATGTAGGTTAGTACTGAAATGGCACCAGTCGGCCTTTTTCTAATTATCGCAATCTTGAAAATTCCATTTTTTGCGTTGTTAAATTTATCGCGGTCATTTTTTCGTGGGGAAGGGGAGATGACCCCTACCCAGGTAACGTCCAACTTTCTGCTCACGCTAGCGGACGACGTTAGGTAACGTTACATAGCCGGAAATACGCGCGCATTTAAAGTAAGCACGAATACACTGGTTCTAAATTTAGAGATGAGCGCATGGAAAATTTTAGAGTATCTTTAATTCTATTGGTTGTAGGGAGACGCCTTGCCTCAAGTAGGTCGGGGGTCAGAGCAGGAAAATCTAAGATAAAGTAGCGCTTTTCGATTTAGCGGTCTCTTCCTGCAGAAGTCCGGGCCGTGTATCCAAGCTTATTGTCGGCTTCTAACGCTGAACGCAATATTTGGTATGTCAATAATTTAAAGTAGCGTGGTAATTAAATCTAGTTCTCTAATAGAGCCTTAGTCCGTTCTAATTTAATTTATTTTTTAACTTTATAACTTGTAACGCCATCATTTATTTCTACAGTGTCTATGAGTGATAAAGAGATATTACGTAGGTGTGCTCCGTAGATTTAATAGTCTGTAGACATACACGCATCCTAGATTTATATTAATTTACAGAATATTCTGAAGCGTGTGTATTTTATTTCATTGAGAGATTAATTCTGATAAGTCTCCTAATAAAATACGGGAACTGATTTTCGGGAAAATTTAATCACGTGGTTTATCGGGATTTATTCGAGTAGGAATTCTGGATAGATAGAGTAGATAATTAAGTATTTTTCTATCGGGGGAGTTAAAATATAATTGCAGGGAAACCACGTGGGGTAGAGGTGAAAGGAAAATTATGGTGCCTTAAGTGGTTGTGTAATTAAATATTATGCAGAGTAGTATTTGATTTTTGTGTTATGGAATTTAATGAGTTCTAGGAAATATAGTCTATAGAGATAGATATATTTCTGTGTATAGAGATGTAATATATAAAATGTAATGGTGAATTTTAATCATTGATGTGCAGTTAATTGTTGTGCATTGTTATCATAAGGGGGAAACGATGATAAGGTCCTGAGACCGCTTACAGAGTTAAAGTAGGCCTAAGTACGGGAGGTTCCCCTACCTGTTTTTAATGTTTTAAGGTCTGAGGCAAGCTGTGTATAATTAGTATTGATCAGTGAGTCTGGGGTTTACTAGACAGGCAGGGAGTTGATGGGAATAGCTGACCCAGGGTCAGGAAATATTTATGTATTGTCATGCACAAGATGAAAGGGGGAGAGGGGAAATGGTGGAGCAGTCTGTGTTTCGGGTGTTTACATGTTTGTGCTAAGATATGAGCGTGACTGAAGCATCCACTGTTTACGTTTTATATGTAAGTTTATTATATGGAAGTATTTTGGTATTGTAGTACAGAGTGGCATGTCTTTTGTGTCCACAGCAGTGGTCACGGCCCGAAGAGCGGGGGTTGCCAATAAATCTTGTTCCTGACAGCTGGCAAAGGCGACGCAGTCTTCAGTGAAAAGGGTTTTCTTAAGACCCGGAGCTCTAAGCTCATACACACCCATCGAACCCAAGCAAGCGGGTTGGTGTGTCTTTTTTTTAGCCTCGGTCAAAATTAATACCGAAGGGCCTAAACCCAAATGAGGGGTAACATAGCAAGGGAGAATCAGCTTTCTTTTCGCCAAATAGAGAAGCCTCTACAGTCTACGGCAAGTGCCTAGTCATCAGAAGTACGAGTCAGAACCAGGAAGAAAGGGATATCATTTCCCGGTTGCTGAAATGAAACGAGAGCAGCAAGGCAGGAGAAGTGGAGAGAGATGGTGAAAAATAGATCAGGGACCTGCAGAGTCTCATATTATTCTTAGAGGGTAGCCTCTGAGCCTTAGAGTTAGAAAAAGTCTATTAATTAGCAGTGCAGAGTGTGACTTAGTGGCGTATATCGCTGACAGAGTTAGCTACTGTGCAGATAGTCTTCGGCAGTACCAGCAGAACCTTGACATTAGAAATAGTAAATTATAGAGTGTGGCTTTAGTTGACGCCCCACCAAATTAGACTGTAGTTAAGATCACTTATCATTTTTTAAATTTTGTCCCCAGCAGGGTGTATGAAGGAGTGAAAGTGGTTGGAGTTTTAATTTGGTGTTCTTATAATCAAATTGATTTTTCTGTTTTTCCAGGTCGGTGCAACCTGGCACGATATATGCTTTTCTTTGTTTGTTACTATGTTATGAAAAATTCTGTTGATTTGTATAATAAACTTATTTATTGTTCACTGGATCAGCTTCGTCACTGTATAGTCCTTAACTGTTGTCTGTACAGTGGTGTCTGTAGTGTTAGTTTAACCTTATCTCCTTTAGTCTGTTAAAGGTAGCCAGAGGTGGTGAGTTTATAGCATTCCTTAAAGTCACGATTTGGCGAGGAGAGATTTAATTTCGGTTATCCTCCTCGGGCCAATAGACTCACCTTACTACATTCACTGTCATTTCTCATAATTAATCTATTATCTTAGTCTTTTCTCACACTAGGGTCTTGTCCTACACTGGGGCATAACTCTAACTTAAATCCAACTCGTGACAAAGTGGGGGCTCGTCCGGGATCATCTTTGTTACGTTCAATTCTGTGATCGTGACAAAGTGGGTGCTATCATCCGGTGAATCATCTTTGTTACGTTCAATTCTGTGATCTTGACAAAGTGGGTGGCGATCGTCCTTGGGATCAGCTTTGTAGGATCATTCTGGGATCTTATCTTGATTGACAGATTGTTTTCTATAGGGAAGTCTGAGAATAGATTCTTTCAATATCCCCTAGACAGAGCTAGTAGAACTGATCCAGTTATAAGTTTTTCCACAGAAAGATTTTCCACAGGTTGCATGCAGTTGGATTGTAGGTATAGGTCAGTTATAGAACTTAGAGGTAATTGATGGCTAACTGATTTTTTTCTTAACAGGAAGGTAGAATTTTTAGTAGCTGCATAACAATATTTTTCAGGTAGTTATTAGTCAGACTGGTGCTGAGTTCGGGTTTTGGGACCGAGGTTATAGAGATAGCATTCCTCAGTAGATAACAGGTAATTCCTTCTTTTTTTTCCTTTCTGTCATTTCTTGTCTTTGGTAAGCTACAGCAGTTACAGGTAAGATGGCAGATATGGCCAAGTTACGAGCTGCCTGGCGTGACGCTGCTCAGGACATGGGAATGGACAAGGAGGAAACTAAGGCCTACATGATCAGAGAAAATGATAGGCATAATCAGAATGAGGAAAGAAAAAGGGCAGCAGAAGTTGAGGAAAGAAAAATGGCAGCAGAATTTGAGGAAAGAAAAGGGCAGCAGAAGTTGAGGAAAGAAAAATGGCAGCAGAATTTGAGGAAAGAAAAAGGGCAGCAGAAGTTGAGGAAAGGGAAAAGGCAGCAGAAAGACAGCACGAACTTGCCATGCGTTCTCTGGAACTGCAGCTCAGGTCTTCGGAGGGCAGTTCGGCTAAGGGAGATTCCCCCGGAGCAGTGGCGATAGACATCTCAGGAAATGGAGGGCCCCGGATGGCAGCCATGAATTTTCTGATGGACTCTTTCCCTAACGGGAATGAGAAAATTGACATATTCCTGGAAAAATTCGAACGGATGGCAAAGGCATACGGGTTGGATGAAAGTCTTTGGTGTCTAAAATTATCGCAGTCCCTCAGAGGTCATGCGTATGACGTCTACCACAAGTTGCTCATAGACGACCAGAACAACTTCGAGGCACTACGGAACACGTTGTTGCAAAGATTCCAGTGGACCCCCCGTAAATGCCAAACCATGTTCAGGGAAAGTCGTCTGGAGAAGGGAGAAAGCTTTCCTCAGTTTGCTGAAAGGCTACGGAATTACCTCACTCGCTGGAGAGAGTTGTCGGGACTGGCTAAATCCTTTGAAGGATTAGAAGAGTTAATAATGGTGGAACAAATCAAGGCAAACATGTCTCCTGATTTGAGGAGGTACCTGGCAGAGCAGGGCGCTCAGCAACTGGACCAGATTATTCTTTTTTCGGAAAGGTTCCAGACGGCACAGGCCGAAGTACTGGGCCAGAAACGAAAACACCCAGACCCGCCAGTCCAGGACAAAGGAGCTTCATCGTCACAGTCGTCTTCTCATGCTCACCAGCAGCAGGGGCCTTCACGCAAGGAGCCCCATTCCGGTCATAACCTGCGCCCCCAGCCTCCCAACAGATCACAGGGGCCAAACTCTCAGGACCCCGCCTGAAACCGAGGAGATAATGAGAGATACTGTCGAAATTGTCGGACCACTTCACATTGGACCTCCAGGTGTATGAATAAACCACCCGTGCATCATGCAGCTTGCTTAAGGCCTGTGAGAGCGACGAGAGGGAACACCTGGGAACCCATTCAGTCAGAGAAGTTGTTCTCCAACAGCGGACCAGCAGAAGTGAACGGGACTGCGACTACGTGTTTATTCGACAGCGGTCTTACATACCCCAGCATAGTTGCCCGACATCTGGTGAAGCCCGGGCAAATGACAGGGGAGAAAGTTGATATTGGTGGCGTTTTAAGGAAAGGGGCCTCACAGCGCTTTCCAGTAGCCAATATTGAGGTGAAGTGCAAGTTTGTGCGTGGCACAATTAAAGCGGCTGTAATGGCACAGCCAGCTTACGACTTCATCCTAGGGGCCCCACATTTAGTTTTGGGAACCCCTAGCACACCGATCCTTGCTGAAGCAAGGGGGCCTACTACAGGCCAGATAAGTGAACAGGGAGAACCCCTAATTCACGGAGCCCCGAGCGAGCTCGAACATCCATGTCTTGTTAAGGAGAGGTTAGGAGCCTCTAAGGACAGGGGTATGTTAACTGCAGAGGCGTATTCGCCTGTCAGCCCTGTTCATCCTAACGGACAAACAGAGGTGACGCCTCTGATTTCAGAAATACATTCTTTGTTGTCGGGAATTAGGCCCCCGATGGTATTGGCTTCTTCAGGAGAGGGACATACTGACAAGAACTGTATCCCATATGTCAACGACCAGCGCACTCTTAAAAGGGCACAAGACGGCGAATCGAGCGAACATATGTTTCCAACCAGCCCTGGAGCCCCATCCGACCAGCACTTTACTCAAACGGAGGAGGACAGTGATCTGAGTGTCCGTTTGCCTATAAACGGAGATGGGCCCCACAACTCTCGTATCTTGTTTACAGGAAACGACCCGCGTAACGAGGAGCCTGAAAAATTGGCTATATTTTCCAATTTGTTTCAAGGAACATTGGAACAAGTCACTGAGTGCTTTATCTCAGATACTCCGCGATCTAACGGGATCTTAAACCGTCAAGTGTCACGGCAGGACACATTCCAACTGACGCCAGTAACTCTCACAGGGGAGGGCACGGTTGAGGGTAGAACCAGGGTGTTAGACGGAGGACTCCCGTGGTCTACAGTTACCTCTCACGAACTTTTCAGGCCAGAAAAGAGTGAGGAAAGCGGCCTTACGAATTCGCAAGGAGCTATGTTAGCGAGCTCTGTCCCTCTTCATGTTGGTAGGGGAAGAGCGATCACAGAACCACTGCCAGGGGCAGATACTACATATCTTGTTCCAAAGATAGAAGCTACTGGGATCAGTAAGGATTCAGTAGACACCCAGAAAATGAATGGAAACCCGGTGTCAGAAATACACGAGATTTCTCCGGTTCATTGCAAGGTACCAGCGGTCACAACCCCGCTGGCGAGCAGCTCCATAGTCGCCATCGCCAGGCCTCTACAGAGCCAGTCGGTCAGGTCGGCTGATCAGGTCAGTCTGTTGAGAAACATAGCCAGGGAAGTTTTAGACCCACCATGGGATGGCACAGGTCTAGAGAGAGAACTGCCCTTCAACAGGAGCATGGGAGTAGATAAGGAGAGAAAGGAGAGAATTGTGCACGGGTCTTTGGACAACGGTGAACAGTTACGCACGGTTACGGTGATTTCTGACCCAGTCAGTCAGCCGGATACCAGTAATACATTACCACGCACCTTTAGGAAAGTACGTGGGAGAACTCGCAGGAGAGGAAAGGTGAAGAAAGAACTTGGGAGTGCGGCAGCCAGGGAAAACCCCAGTAGTGACTCTGAAATTTCAGCGATTTCAGAAAGCTCGGGAGACATAGATAGGGACCAATCTGAACACCAAGACCACAGTAAATTAGATCGGCAGGCTCCGACCTCGAAGGGTGGGGTAATGTGACGGAGTTACTGTGATTTAGTCTTCAATAGGCCCCATTTCGTTTTCTCGTCGTAACTATTGAGTTTGCCATTTTTGTCTTCCCTCTATTAAAGATTGGGAAGTATTCTTTTTCTCTCTGAATAATAGGGGTGTTTAGATTTTTTCTGTAGGTAAAGTAATTGCGGGTTTTTTTCTATAGGGATTAATGTAGGTTAGTACTGAAATGGCACCAGTCGGCCTTTTTCTAATTATCGCGATCTTGAAAATTCCATTTTTTGCGTTGTTAAATTTATCGCGGTCATTTTTCGTGGGGAAGGGAGATGACCCCTACCCAGGTAACGTCCAACTTTCTGCTCACGCTAGCGAACGACGTTAGGTAACGTTACGTAGCCGGAAATACGCGCGCATTTAAAGTAAGCACGAATACACTGGTTCTAAATTTAGAGATGAGCGCATGGAAAATTTTAGAGTATCTTTAATTCTATTGGTTGTAGGGAGACGCCTTGCCTCAAGTAGGTCGGGGGTCAGAGCAGGAAAATCTAAGATAAAGTAGCGCTTTTCGATTTAGCGGTCTCTTCCTGCAGAAGTCCGGGCCGTGTATCCAAGCTTATTGTCGGCTTCTAACGCTGAACGCAATATTTGGTATGTCAATAATTTAAAGTAGCGTGGTAATTAAATCTAGTTCTCTAATAGAGCCTTAGTCCGTTCTAATTTAATTTATTTTTTAACTTTATAACTTGTAACGCCATCATTTATTTCTACAGTGTCTATGAGTGATAAAGAGATATTACGTAGGTGTGCTCCGTAGATTTAATAGTCTGTAGACATACACGCATCCTAGATTTATATTAATTTACAGAATATTCTGAAGCGTGTGTATTTTATTTCATTGAGAGATTAATTCTGATAAGTCTCCTAATAAAATACGGGAACTGATTTTCGGGAAAATTTAATCACGTGGTTTATCGGGATTTATTCGAGTAGGAATTCTGGATAGATAGAGTAGATAATTAAGTATTTTTCTATCGGGGGAGTTAAAATATAATTGCAGGGAAACCACGTGGGGTAGAGGTGAAAGGAAAATTATGGTGCCTTAAGTGGTTGTGTAATTAAATATTATGCAGAGTAGTATTTGATTTTTGTGTTATGGAATTTAATGAGTTCTAGGAAATATAGTCTATAGAGATAGATATATTTCTGTGTATAGAGATGTAATATATAAAATGTAATGGTGAATTTTAATCATTGATGTGCAGTTAATTGTTGTGCATTGTTATCATAAGGGGGAAACGATGATAAGGTCCTGAGACCGCTTACAGAGTTAAAGTAGGCCTAAGTACGGGAGGTTCCCCTACCTGTTTTTAATGTTTTAAGGCCTGAGGCAAGCTGTGTATAATTAGTATTGATCAGTGAGTCTGGGGTTTACTAGACAGGCAGGGAGTTGATGGGAATAGCTGACCCAGGGTCAGGAAATATTTATGTATTGTCGTGCACAAGATGAAAGGGGGAGAGGGGAAATGGTGGAGCAGTCTGTGTTTCGGGTGTTTACATGTTTGTGCTAAGATATGAGCGTGACTGAAGCATCCACTGTTTACGTTTTATATGTAAGTTTATTATATGGAAGTATTTTGGTATTGTAGTACAGAGTGGCATGTCTTTTGTGTCCACAGCAGTGGTCACGGCCCGAAGAGCGGGGGTTGCCAATAAATCTTGTTCCTGACAGCTGGCAAAGGTAGCCAGTCGTCTCAAGAGAAAGTCGAGGAAGCGCCAGAGGCGTAAGAGCTTGTACCGCGGTGGGTATCAGCTCTGAGTATTGTGGGCCCCAGAGAGAGGGAGCGAGGAAGAGCAGGTCGAGACAGCGACGCAGTCTTCAGTGAAAAGGGTTTTCTTAAGACCCGGAGCTCTAAGCTCATACACACCCATCGAACCCAAGCAAGCGGGTTGGTGTGTCTTTTTTTTAGCCTCGGTCAAAATTAATACCGAAGGGCCTAAACCCAAATGAGGGGTAACATAGCAAGGGAGAATCAGCTTTCTTTTCGCCAAATAGAGAAGCCTCTACAGTCTACGGCAAGTGCCTAGTCATCAGAAGTACGAGTCAGAACCAGGAAGAAAGGGATATCATTTCCCGGTTGCTGAAATGAAACGAGAGCAGCAAGGCAGGAGAAGTGGAGAGAGATGGTGAAAAATAGATCAGGGACCTGCAGAGTCTCATATTATTCTTAGAGGGTAGCCTCTGAGCCTTAGAGTTAGAAAAAGTCTATTAATTAGCAGTGCAGAGTGTGACTTAGTGGCGTATATCGCTGACAGAGTTAGCTACTGTGCAGATAGTCTTCGGCAGTACCAGCAGAACCTTGACATTAGAAATAGTAAATTATAGAGTGTGGCTTTAGTTGACGCCCCACCAAATTAGACTGTAGTTAAGATCACTTATCATTTTTTTAAATTTTGTCCCCAGCAGGGTGTATGAAGGAGTGAAAGTGGTTGGAGTTTTAATTTGGTGTTCTTATAATCAAATTGATTTTTCTGTTTTTCCAGGTCGGTGCAACCTGGCACGATATATGCTTTTCTTTGTTTGTTACTATGTTATGAAAAATTCTGTTGATTTGTATAATAAACTTATTTATTGTTCACTGGATCAGCTTCGTCACTGTATAGTCCTTAACTGTTGTCTGTACAGTGGTGTCTGTAGTGTTAGTTTAACCTTATCTCCTTTAGTCTGTTAAAGGTAGCCAGAGGTGGTGAGTTTATAGCATTCCTTAAAGTCACGATTTGGCGAGGAGAGATTTAATTTCGGTTATCCTCCTCGGGCCAATAGACTCACCTTACTACATTCACTGTCATTTCTCATAATTAATCTATTATCTTAGTCTTTTCTCACACTAGGGTCTTGTCCTACACTGGGGCATAACTCTAACTTAAATCCAACTCGTGACAGGCAGATTGGTTAAAATGTCAACCTATAATCAGGCAGCATGAGAGGGAGCAGCAGCTAGGTCATTTAGCTTGGACATCACCTCACATCACCTCACATCACCTCACATCAACTCACATCACCTCACATCACCTCACATCACATCACCTCACATCAGCCAAGATGCATGATCTTCTAATTTTCACACCTCTTCCCTCACATCAGCCAAGATGCATGATCTTCTCATTTTCACACCTCTTCCCTCACATCAGCCAAGATGCATGATCTTCTCATTTTCACACCTCTTCCCTCACATCAGCCAAGATGCATGATCTTCTAATTTTCACACCTCTTCCCTCACATCAGCCAAGATTCATGGTCTTCTAATTTTCACACCTCTTCCCTCACATCAGCCAAGATGCATGATCTTCTAATTTTCACACCTCTTCCCTCACATCAGCCAAGATTCATGGTCTTCTAATTTTCACACCTCTTCCCTCACATCAGCCAAGATGCATGATCTTCTAATTTTCACACCTCTTCCCAAACAGTGAGGGGATCTCACATTGTGAAATGGCCCAGGCTTCATTTGAGCTGTATGAGGCCCTGCCTATAATTTCATGGACCTAATTTAACCATGTCGATGTAAGATGTAGAAGGAATGAAATACTCTGACAACTAAATACCTCACAAAAATGATTTTTGTGAATAATATTACTATTCTTCTTGTTTCTTATATGTTTGCCTTGAATTTTAATGGTTATTGTTTTTTGTTTTTTTATAAATTAAAATCAGCTGACATTTCTTTTTTAACTTGCACTATAAGGAAATTTTTTATGTGACAATTGTTATTTTATAGCTGCACAGTTATAAAGATATTATAAGTCAAAGAGGTTGTGTCAACACAGGGTATACTTTTAAAATACCAAATAATAAAAACAAAACATTAAAAACAAATTTAGTTGAACAGAAGAAACATTGATATAATTTGTTAAGTGATTAATAAGGGAAAGGACACTACAAAAACAAATGGAACATGTGGTGACAAAAAAAGCGGGTGAGTGGGACAAATATTGAGCATACCATCTGCTAGCTGCAAAAGGCAACTATTTCTCTTAACCGTGGGTTAATAAAAAATAGTGAAAGACCATAAAACATAAGAAGAAAACTATAGACAGAAATTAGAAAAATAAGTAATTAAAAAAACGAGCAGATTTGCCCAGACAAAAGTGGCTGGTAGAGATCTTGTTGAAGGCTTGTGCTCTATAGAGAGGTGAGAGTAAAGGTAAAAGAATAAGAAGATTTTCAATGGCCCTTTATGCTGAGATATATTATATGAATGTTTCAGACATTGACCTTGTGTCTCCTCTATGTAATTAAAAAGTAATTTAAAAAACGAGCAGATTTGCCCAGACAAGAGTGGCTGGTAGAGATCTTGTTGAAGGCTTGTGCTCTATAGGGAGGTGAGAGTAAAGGTAAAAGAATAAGAAGATTTTTCAATGGCCCTTTATGCTGAGATATATTATATGAATGTTTCAGACATTGACCTTGTGTCTCCTCTATGTTCCCCGATGACCTATGAAGCACTGCTGAATGAAACATTTGGAATTGATTGTTGTAAGTGTTAAATGTTATTCAATTTTGCCACCTTAGAAATTCTTCTCTTCTTCATTGTCCACTCTCAAAATAACCACATTTATCTCTATTAAAGCTGGTAGTCCGTCTGAGCTTTCTCTCAGTGTTCCTTATGCCATTTTTCTTTAAAGTTATTTTTGGAATAGCTATTGATTGGGTTATGAGAAACTATACCCACAATGAACAATTAGGTATAAAATGGACAAATGGAAAATTCCTGGGGGACCTGGATTTCGCAGATGATGTAGCATTCTTAAGTTCAACACCAAGACAATCCCAAGAAGCAATAAATAATTTGTGTCATCTCTCGGTTAAAATAGGTCTCCAAATAAATGCCTCTAAAAACTAAAGCTATGAACTTTTCTAACGAGACCTTTGATATCATCTTGAACGGGGAAAAACTACAGAAAGTTGAAAGTTTCAATTATTTAGGGAGTAAAATGACTCAGGATGGTGACACAACAAGAGAAATCCATACTAGAATTGCTTTGGCAGCTAGCGCCTTCAATAGATTATCTAACATTTGGAAATTACGATCATTGAATATACATACCAAGCTTCGTCTGTTTAATTCAAATGTTATCTCAGTGTTAACATACGGCTGTGAGAGTTGGAAAATAACAAAATCATTGGAGAACAAGCTGAATACATTCGAGAACAAATGTCTTAGAAAACTCATGAACATCAGTTGGAAAGAATTCAAGACTAATCGACAAATAAGAGAAGACTCTAGGCAGAAATATGTCTCCGACTATATATAAGGAAAAGACGATGGTCATATATCGGTCATGTCCTACGAATGCAAAACAACAGAATACCACTACAGGCGCTCACTTGGGTTCCTGAGGGTAAGAGGAAAAAAGGAAGACCAAAAGAAACACTCAGAAGAACAATAATAAGAGAAGGAAGAACGTTGGGCCTAAATAATGTGCAAGAGCTAAGAGGAGTGGCGTCACAACGAACAACCTGGAGAGCACTGGTTTCTGCCTTATGCGCCGTGTTTGGTGCTTAAAGAATTTATTATTATTATTATTTTTTATTATTGATTTGATCACTTCATATATTGCCCTTTTCAGTTCAAATATTTCTTCCTCCTTCTTTTGCAAATCTCTCTGCTTTCTCATTTCCATATATCTTGCAGTGGGTAGGAATCCATTGCACTTTTACTGATTTGAATTTCAAGCTGGTTTCCATTAGTTCTTCAGCCAGACTAATTTGTGTTTTTTTGTTTCTGGGGCAGTGATGACTGACAGAGAGTCTGTGAGGAGCACTATCTTGTCTCAAGCAAAATCTTTATTTTCATTGATGGCAATTGCAGCTGTTTTTAGAGCATCTGCCTCCACTTTAAAATTATCCAGTGACCATTGAGACATGGATTACCTGTCCATTCGTAAATGTTGTATATTAAATTAATTCTCTGAGATAGCTTTTGCATGACCTAAATGTCACTTGTAAATTCATTGAAAAAATAATATAATGGAGTATTTATGGATATAGATGGACTAATTATCAGCAACACAATCTTGTGCGGTGGGCATGCCTGTCTACTTGTCTCTTGAGAATGTGCAACAGTTTTTAACACACAACATTATTTGCTAATGAATGTGATATGTATAGTAGACATAATGTGTAAGTGCAGTTTGATTCTTTGTTAGGACATTTTTACTAAGGCCCTTTGTAGTTTTTTCTTTTCATGTTATATTTAACACCCAAATTTTGAGCCACTCGTTTTGTTTTTTACTTTACTCAACAGCCTTGATCACTTTTGATTCCTCCGTGACAGGTGATAGTAAAGAATTTAAGATGCTTTTAACCAACCAGGATGAGGTATGTGTCTTAAAATGAAAAGCATTTTTGAAGTACATTATAATCTGATCCAGCTAGTTTATAATTTGAGTAAAATTATAGATCACTATCCATACTAGAATTGCTTTGGCAGCTAGCGCCTTCAATAGATTATCTAACATTTGGAAATTACGATCATTGAATATACATACCAAGCTTCGTCTGTTTAATTCGAATGTTATCTCAGTGTTAACATACGGCTGTGAGAGTTGGAAAATAACAAAATCATTGGAGAACAAGCTGAATACATTCGAGAACAAATGTCTTAGAAAACTCATGAACATCAGTTGGAAAGAATTCAAGACTAATTGACAAATAAGAGAAGACTCTAGGCAGAAATATGTCTCCGACTATATAAGGAAAAGACGATGGTCATATATCGGTCATGTCCTACGAATGCAAAACAACAGAATACCACTACAGGCACTCACTTGGGTTCCTGAGGGTAAGAGGAAAAAAGGAAGACCAAAAGAAACACTCAGAAGAACAATAATAAGAGAAGGAAGAACGTTGGGCCTAAATAATGTGCAAGAGCTAAGAGGAGTGGCTTCACAACGAACAACCTGGAGAGCACTGGTTTCTGCCTTATGCGCCGTGTTTGGTGCTTAAAGAATTTATTATTATTATTATAGATCACTGCTAAAACTGCTAATCATAGACACAGTAATTTTGTTATTTCATGTTAGGTTTTATTTTTCAGAGTAGGTTAACATTGTTGTGCTGTGTTCAGATTTGATAACATTATGTGCTGTGTTCATATTAGAAAACATTATGTGCTGCGTTCATATTAGATAACATTATGTGCTGTATTCCACTTAGCATCATTAGTGAAATTATAAATAGTATAACATTATTTGTTGTTTTACAGTTATGTCAGCATTATGTTCTGTTTAGATTAAAATCATCATCAGTTGTATTCAGATTAGGTTAACATGTATTGTGTTATGATTACAAAAGTATTGAGTTTAGATTACAAAAGTATTGAGTTTAGATTTAATTATTTTAAAGTTTAGGATATTCTAACTTTTTGTATTTAGATTGAGGTAATATTGTGTTTTGTTTTAAGATGAGAATACAAATCTTGTGTTTAGATTAATACATTATATGTACATAATAAAGGGGGCTGCTGTAAAACTGGGTGATAAAGGGGAAAAAAAATTGGTATTGAGTCAGTTTTATAATAGAACAATTTGTGTATGTTCTGTTGTGAAACTGACTCCATATCATATTTTTTAGTTTGTGTTCAGATTAGCATCATCTAGTTTGTTGTGTTAACTTAAGTTAATATTATGTTTTCTTGTTATGTAGCCTGTGTAGGTGATATTATGTGTTCTGTTCAAGGTTAATATGTGTTATGTTTAGTAAAGTATAATATTATGTTCAGATTAGGATTGTACTGTACTTTGTTCTGCTATAAAATATAATGTCTTATATCTAGCCATTATGTTTGTCTTTGTGGAAACTGAAGAATGTAATGTATGAGACGTTGCAAAAACTAATATTGAAACTATGTTTCACTTTGTAAACAGAAATGATTTGTGCCTTCTAAATTTTTCCTTTTCACTAAATGTGATGTGTCCTAATATTCAGAGATGCTGAAGTTGTGAGAAAAATAACTGCCCTTTCTCTTTTCATTTTTTTTTCTCAATATTCCAGATCTACAGTCAAATTCGAGATCGTCATTTTTCACATGTGTTTTCTTATCTGAGTGGAAAAGCCAAAGATCTTCAGGCTATTTATAGTGTAAGTATCAGCAGCATCTGTAATTCGCAACATTCATGTTCCTCATCATCATCATCATCATTTTTCCTTGTGCTCCTTATGGAGCATGAAGCCATCACTGCAGATGGTCCCCTTGCAGGAAGCCTGCACCAAGAAGGCACATGCTGTTGCAGCTGTGGATTCTGTGACAGTTGGTTTTAAATGATGAGGTTGCCAGCCCCAGCCCCATAATATAATAGCTCCTTCAGTCATAACTGACTATGGGAATGCACCCCTGAGGTGACAACCCTTCAGTCATAACTGACTATGGGAATGCACCCCTGAGGTGACAACCCTTCAGTCATAACTGACTATGGGAATGCACCCCTGAGGTGACAACCCTTCAGTCATAACTGACTATGGGAATGCACCCCTGAGGTGACAACCCTTCAGTCATAACTGACTATGGGAATGCACCCCTGAGGTGACAACCCTTCAGTCATAACTGACTATGGGAATGCACCCCTGAGGCGACAGCCCTCAGCTGCTTATTTTCCGGGTGTCCCATTCTACGTTTTCTCCTCTCTTCTGCTTGCTGTGAGAGCTTTTCGCCCGATCTGGGGTGGCGGCGTAGATAGCATCGCCATTTGGTGCTATCGGCAGCTTCATCCTCCCAGGCTTCTGTAGTTATGTCCAGTGCCCTCATGTCTCTCTTGCACACATCTTTGAATCTCAGCTGCGGTCGCCCAACTGTTCTTTTTCCATCTGCCAATTGTCTGTAGAAGTTATCTTTCGGGATGTGACCATCTTCCATGCGGCGGACATGGCCAAGCCAGCGGAGTCTGCACTGTCTATGCAGTGTATACATGCTTTGAAGGCCAGCACATGACAACATTTCGACATTTGTCTCTTTGTCTTTCCACAAAATACCAGGGATTGCCTTCTATGACATGCCTCAGGGCGTAGTAGTCCTTGCTTTTTTTTTTAAAACCATTTTTTGTTGTTGACATAAATGTTAACTGGGTTTACTTCTGTGTCTGTAAAGAATTATTAAGTATTAATCTAGTGACCTGTGTCTTGAAATACTTTTTGTGTGTGTTTTTGTTGATTTATTTTTTAAAAAGTTTCTTGTTAAGACACCTTAATTTTCTTTCTGTGCTTGTGTCCTTTTAGAAGAAGAATAGCTTGACAACAGTGGGCGATATGAAAGACTATGTGGCAAATGAGCTGAGGACATTGAAGCATCAGCAGAAGCTTCTAGCAACACGTGAGTCCACAGATGATGTAGCATTTGAATTTAAAGGGTTAAAAGGAAGACAGAGCCGGTGGATGATGAGCATTGTGGGTATCTTGAAATTTGAAATCCTGTGCAGCTCATTTCTGGTCTTTATCAATTCAAAGCCAGTTGATGATACAGTTTAGTTCTGTTCATTTCTGTTTGTCAGGTGATGTCTTTGTGTGCTCACGTCATTATTTGGTGTTCTTAGATTTGAGAATTTTCAAATAATTTTTTAAAAGTATCTACTGTGTGAATGTTTTGGATTTTTTTTTTTTTGCTTTTGTTATTTTTTTTCCGTTATGTTCTTGTTTGTATTTTAAAAAACATACTTAATTTTTATTATGATTGGATACTGCAAATGTATGCTGTTATATTACCTTTATAATGTTGCATGCATTTAAATTAATGCTTAAAGTAACAAATGGAAGGGCAGAATGTTAGAAAGGCCTGCATGCCCAATTCTTAACCCTTTGAAAATAAAGCTCATTGATTTGTTCGCTCAATTACAGACTGCAACATTATTTCTCATAATAATCACAGCCTTATAATTTCTCTGTTTATTTTCAGACATTGGTGCATGCGAAGTTATCATGAAAACAAAGGGGAAAATTGATTTTGAGGAATTCATTAAAACAGAACAAAGTGAGTGTCAGATGAGATAAGTAATGCCAACTTAGCTTTTTCTTGTTTTGTTCACACTGTTGTACTTTTGAGAGGTACACTTCCTTTTTTTTCTGTATGTTGCCTTCATCTGTGTCAGATATTGTTTCTACTGCATTTCTTTAATACTGTCTATCTATCTTCTTCATTGGCATCCTGGTGCCCTAAACCCAGACCTGCTACTGTTGAAGACTTGGGTAGTTTGTTAATTGTGCTTCATTCTAATGAGTTTACACAACCATTCTCTTTTATATTCAATGCTAATGGTGTTATTCCCCACCTGTGTGCTACCAGGGCCCAAAAGGGGAGCATAGAATAGTAAAACTATAACCTACAGAGTGTGTCCTAACATGTGACTAAAGAAGGTTGGGCATTAGGTTGGCAACCCCATCCTATAGCAAATTTAAGGCAAAATAAATAATAATAAAAAAAATCAGCAAAAATGAACAAGACAACCAAATTCAATAATTAAAATTGTACTTGGTCATCGAAGATGGAAGAAGTCCTTTTTTTAAAGAGGCTAATGGCTCAGTTTAGAAAACATGAAAGGAGTTCGGACTGCTGACTTGCCTTTTTTAGAACTTTTTGACAGGAATGAAAAGAATCAGGAAGACATGGAAATTCATTGAACAGATAGTACAGGACAAGAGGACTTGGCATGAATTTGTTGAAGGTCTATTATGCTCCTTGGGGAGCTAAAAGATATTGATGATGGATCATTCCCGCCATTTTTTATTTTTCTTCCTCTAAAAACAGTCATGATTCTACCATCTTGTGTTTATGGATGGAGGCATATCTGGAGTCATCCTTATATGACCACCAGTTAAGCACAATGCTGCAATATACATATGTGGAAGTGAACCTCTGTCTATTAGGCTGATTACACCCCACTTCCAGGGATTCCCCCTGTGGTGAAACTTGTTGAGAACCCAGCATTGCACACTAAACTTGGAGAAGTCACTTGAGCCCCAGATGTGATTCTTTGGCTTTGGCTGCATGCAGGAGGATCTCACTATGGACCCAGTTATAGGCAGGGGGAGCTGAGAACTGGCTGTGTTCAGGACGTGACAATTCCAGAATCAGAGCACAGTATTTTAGCTCTGCATAGTTGGAGAGCCCCCTTGGATGGTGGGGAATGCACAGTATGCCCCACACATCTTACTCCTAGCGTGGGACCAGATGTAATGATCCTTTAAATGCAAGCCAAGTTGGAGAAACTGGAGCTCATGATTTCAACTCAGCACATTTCGGAATGGCAGAAAAGCCACAAGAAAAGCCTAGATCTTCAGTGTAGATAATACCTAGAAGTCTTCAACTTGGTATTGGCTACTAAAGAGTGAGAAACTCAACAGCCCTAGTTAAACAACAACAATAACAACCATCATGTGTTTTAGGCAGCGAGTGTATTTAACATTAATTAACATATAATTTATATATCTGTAATAAGAGAAAAATGTTGAAATTTCAGCGTGTAAAGCCGGAATAATTTTATATCTTTTGAAGAAATTAGTTTTCCTAAATTTTTACAAAGGAAGTATTAAAACTTTACTATGATTTGAAGATACTATGAGCAGAAAAACAAAAATCCAGACATTATTTCAAAATAAGCTCTCATGAAATATGAAATGACAAGAGTCTGTTGATGAGAGATTTTGGATGCAGGTCATGACTTAGAAGTAGAATAAGGGACATAAGAATAATGAAAGAAAAATACATTCACCTTTTACATGAGCACAAGTCGCTTTACATGCCTAGCATTGGAAAAAAATGTAGACAAAATATAGCAAGTAAACAAATGCTACCATCATGTTGTGCTTCACCTTTTACTCAGGTCTTTTGGAAGGAACAGACATGAAAGAAAATGTGGCCTACATTGAGGAGTGCATTCATAAGCAGGTGTGGTGATCAGATAAGAAACAGTATTTTTGTGTTTTTTTTTTAAATCTCTTCTGTTACATCATTTTTCTAGCTCCCCCCCCCCATATTATCATCTGTCCTTGTAGAGCCTAAATGTAGCTCAAAATTGTACTTTTCTTAGAATGAGTTCCCACCAATTTCATTCTGATCTGATGTGTTCGGGGGGGGGGGGTTCTCTGAGGAGACCAAGAAAGAATAGGTCTACAGCTCCCTCAGGCTTGCCGTACAAGGCCACTAAAACGAGGTTGTGTATGGGGGATGACAACCTCATCATGTCAAACAAGTTGCCTCAGAAACCACTGCTGCAAGAGCATGTGACTGCTTGGTGCAGGCTTCCTACAAATGGACCAGTTGTAGTGGTGGCTCCATGCTCCGTAGACAGCTGAAAGGAAATTGATGTTGTGTTATATTCAGTGTTTTGTTCAGAATTGATGATGTGTTATATTCAGTGTTATGTTCAGAATTGATGATGTGTTATATTCAGTGTTATGTTCAGAATTGATGATGTGTTATATTCAATGTTATGTTCAGAATTGATGATGTGTTATATTCAGTGTTATGTTCAGAATTGATGATGTGTTATATTCAGTGTTATGTTCAGAATTGATGATGTGTTATATTCAATGTTATGTTCAGAATTGATGATGTGTTATATTCAGTGTTATGTTCAGAATTGATGATGTGTTATATTCAGTGTTATGTTCAGAACTATTACTGTCTTATTCCATATAAGGCTTCACTCAGTTTTTAATGTTTGGTGCTCGCATACTGTCTCCAGTTCAGTGGGCATATTTAAGACCTGTTATGGTCCACAAGATAGGCTTAAGGATTACTTAAGACTAAAGGTTGACTTAAGGATTACAGTTTCAGGGATGTGTAGTAACGATAGTATAAACTTATGGACTGAGCTTGACAACAGAACTAAAGTTTAATTATCATCATTGTCCTGTGCTTTCCTTATGGAGCATGGTTTAGTGATATCTTTACATGGTTTAGTGATAACTTTACATGGTTTAGTGATAACTTTACATGATTTAGTGATATCTTTACATGGTTAAGTGATATCTTTACATGGTTTAGTGATAACTTTACATGGTTTAGTGATATCTTTACATGGTTTAGTGATATCTTTACATGGTTTAGTGATATCTTTACATGGTTTAGTGATAACTTTACATGGTGGTGTCAGATTTGTTGATGAATTTTTGTTTTTTGTGGTTTTGGGTCAAGGAATTATGTGATGATGTTTCCTTTTAATGATATGTTCTTGTGGTCTTCTTTTTCTGTTGTTGGATATGAGTCTTGTCTGTTGTCTAGTGTCCTCTCCTTCTTTCTGTCTTACAAGTGCCTGGTATATTTATTTATTTTTTATTGTTGACAGATCAAACAGGAGGTATATTTTATTAAGTATGGTAATATTTTTTTATTTACAAACTACTACTTCTGTCCCTTTGCTTCATATGGGGCATGAAGCAACCACCGCAGGTAGCCTCCACACAGGTAGCCTCCATACAGGTAGCCTCTCCCAAGGTATTTATATGCTCTGGTAGTTGCAGTTTCTGTAGCAATTCATTTTACATGATGGGATTGCCAGCCTAATGCACAACCTCACCTTATTCACCTCATGTGACATGCATGGTAGGATCAGTTACCATATTCTTTCTCTGTCTCTTCAGAGACCCCTGGAAACAACACAGGACAAGCTACTCAGAACATCTGGAAACAAATGTAGAACTGTGTTGTTTTGCTGGTGTGAAGTAGAATGGTAGTACTAGGTGGCTTAGAACAGTGTAAGTGGATTCTGAAGTGCTGTTGAAGGACGGAGAATGCGACTGAGGTGCAGAGAGGTGTTGGAAAATGAATTTAAAACAAGGCTACCAGCGATACCTGTGACCATTACAACAATGGAGAATGTGAACAAAGGCCCATCTTGAAAACTGTGACCAGATGTGAGTGGTGTTTGCACATGTGATGCAAAGAATCGTTTTCAATGATGATAGGAAATTCTGTAAGGAGCGTTATATCAGGAAGCAATATGATAATCAGTAAAAGTTCCCCCCCCCCCCCCCCCCCCCCCCCCCAAATCAATTCTAGCCTTTTTTTTGTGTGTAGTAGATATATTGTCATTTACAGAATATTTTTTTAAACTCTTGTTTCTACAAAATCTTTTCCTCCCTAGTTTTCTGCAGTTTTGACACTGAGGCTTCTCTGCCTACTGTCATTGACACAAGAAGGACTGACCTCCAAGGATTACAAGTCACTAAAAACACAGTTTCTGCATGTGAGGAATATGTTTATGGTTTAATCTGTAGGAACTGAGTTTCACAACTTCATGATTAATTAACCTCTAGCTGCATGTAATGTTGATGTGCAGTTTGTTGGTGGGGTATATGAAAATATTTCTTGTGTCTTACTAAGCCAAAGGACAAAGAGTGGTGCACATCCTTTGCAAGACGTTTTGATAGCCCGAGGCAATAAAAAAACAATGAAAAACAGGAATGATTAAAAATATGAAATGGTAAATCTATTTACCAGACAGGTGTCAGTGGAACAGGAGTTGAGAAGATTTCTTTTCTTCTTGGAGTTATCTCCTTCAGGAATGAATGTCCAGAAAATTTTTGTTTCATTTCTGCTGTTCAATGGCTGATCATTGTTGCAGCACCTTTTTATGTTTGATTCCTTACTTTTTTGTTTGTTTGAATTGTCATTTTTTTTATTTCCTTACATTGCTATTAGATTTTACCTTGTCCACTTCGTCTAATTCTGAAGCCTTTTGGACTGGCAATCTCGCAATTTTGATGTCATATTAGGCCATTTCTTTTATATTATTTCTTTGTTTTTTCATGTTTTATTTTGCTTTGTTTTTGTTTCTTCGTTAGATTTTTTTGCGGTGATATTTCTTTCTTTATTGTTCTGTATTTTTACTTGCAAATTTTTTTGTTAACCTTTCTTCTGTGTTACCTGTATTATTCATTTTCATCATTCTGTGTCACTTATCTTCTCTCCTTATTTTTGTCCATCTATTTTTTAGCTGTGCCCTTTGTGTTTTTCTCTTAACCTATCTATATGTCTTGTGGTTCCAAAGGTTGTTACAGCCGGGAGTTGTAGTGAGGATAAGCTCTCACTGCAGATAAATGCTTCTATGGCACGCGCCTCAAGCAGCCTCTGACAACCAAGTCCAGCTCCCGGCCTTCACGTGTGGCTCAGTTTGAGCCCGGCAGAACTGTTTTCACTGACGGGAGAAGGGGCAAAGGCGAGCGACTGGCGCCTTAAAACCAGCAGCTTCGGGCAGATAGGGCTCGTGATCCTTGGTTGGTAGCTTATCTAAGAGAAGGAACTCTGAATTCAAACCACCGCTGCCTTGCGGGAATATCCATTTATGGAATTGGCTTCAGGAGTAAACCCTGAGGATAAATTTGGAGTCGGAGTCCCTAAGGTAGTCTAATGTCGATTCGACATTATTCTGGCAACTCCAGCTACGTGGCTGTTACCAAACTGTATCGGCTACTGCCGTTCCTTTGGATCTACCAGCTGTGTGGAGAGGGGGAACATGCTGCATGGGCAACAGCTTGATCTCCATATAACTGTGCCCAAGCTCGCGCCCTGGAGAGGACACTCCAGCTTCACCCTATAGGTGTCGGCAAAACACGGGAAGTAGCAGTTACCAGTTATAAGCATTTTGCCCAATTGGCGTAGGGCATGGCGCCAGGGGCTACTTCCGACAGTGGGAGAGGTTCTAGGATCTCACTGGACAGCTACCGCCAGCTTCAAGCTGGGCAGCCCCCAGTCAATAAGGTGTTGTCCCGCCACTGTCTGCTTTCCCCATTGGGTGCATGGGGATTAGGGTCAAACCCGAACTGTGGACAGAAAATTTTGCACCAAGCAATTATCAGAATAATGTAAATAAGCAAACTCTCAGATTGGGATGCTGGAACGTCCGGACTATGTTGACTGGACTATCCGAAAACCTACAGGACATAAACGATGTAAGGAAGACAGCCATAATTAATGATGAGCTTAAACAACTTCAGGTGGATATAGTTGCACTTCAGGAAACGCGCCTGGCAGACTCTGGAACGGTGAGCGAGAAAGACTACACATTTTATTGGCAAGGGAAAGATCTTAATAAAACTAAAGAACACGGAGTAGGTTTTGCGGTCAAAAAATCCCTAACTAAAATGGTTGAACCAGGCGAGAATGGATCAGAATGCCTGTTAACACTCCGCCTGCAAACTAGCACAGGTCCCATCACCCTTGTCAGTTTGTATGCTCCTACTCTGTACTCTGCCTCAGAAACTAAAGATGAGTTCTACGAGAATCTAGCAGCAGTCATCAAAAGCATACCTAGGCAAGAACAGCTTGTTCTCCTTGGTGACTTTAACGCTAGAGTGGGTGCCGATAATGTTTCATGGCCTTCATGTCTGGGCAGGTTTGGTATTGGCAAGATGAATGAAAATGGACAACGGCTCTTAGAGCTGTGTGTCCACCATGACCTCTGCGTGACCAACACCTACTTTCAGACAAAACCCCAGCATAAGGTGTCATGGAGACACCCACGATCCAAGCACTGGCACCAACTGGACCTGATTCTCGTCAGAAGGCCACTTCTCAGGTCTGTGCTGTCCACGCGCTCATACCATAGTGCAGACTGTGATACAGATCACTCCTTGGTTTGCTGCAAAATCAGAGCACAACCAAGAAAACTCTATCGTGTCAGACATGAAGAGAAACCACGCATTGATACCAGCAAGATGTTAGACCCTGTCATGATCGCTCAATTTACTGCGACCTTCAAGAAAGTGCTCAGCAGCCCTCAGCATGGTGATACTATTACAGAGAACTGGGAGCATCTGTGGAACACCATTCAAAGTACTGCACTTGCCACCTTTGGTAAGAAAACGGCAAAGTCAAATGACTGGTTTGATGCTTCATCAGATGTGATGGCACCTGTCATTGAAGCTAAGCGCAGTGCTATGAATGAATACAAACGTTCACCGAGTGCTAGAACCCTACAGATCCTGAAGGCTATGAGAAACAAAGTTCAACAAACTGCTCGACGCTGTGTAAATGACTATTGGCTCCAGCTCAGTGAGAGCATCCAGATCGCAGCGCAAACAGGCAACATTAAACAAATGTATGACAGTATAAAGAAAGCACTTGGCCCCCAAAAATGTAAGACGGCACCGCTAAAAACCATCAGCGGAGAGAAGCTAACTGATAAAGGTAAGCAGATGGAGAGGTGGGTCGAGCACTACTCTGAGCTTTACGCTAGAGAAAATACCGTTTTGCCTGCAGCCCTTGATGCTGTCAAATGTCTGCCAACTATGGAGGAGCTGTATGCCGAACCAACATTAGAGGAACTCAGCAAGGCCATTGATAGCTTGGCCTCTGGCAAAGCACCAGGCAGTGATGGGATTCCTCCTGATTTAATCAAATGCTGTAAGAGCACGCTATTACATCCCCTGCATAGGATGCTGTGCCGGTGCTGGGAAGAGACAACTATTCCTCAAGATATGCGAGATGCCAAGATTGTAACACTGTACAAAAATAAAGGAGACAGAAATGATTGCAATAACTACAGAGGCATCTCTCTTCTTAGTAATGTTGGTAAGGTTTTTGCCAAAGTCATCTTAATGCGACTGCACAAGTTAGCTGAGCGCATATATCCAGAGTCACAGTGTGGATTTCGAGCTGGTAGATCAACAACAGACATGATCTTCTCTGTCCGCCAGCTTCAGGAAAAATCAAGAGAGCAGAAAAGGCCTTTATATATCGCCTTTATAGACCTCACAAAAGCATTTGACCTGGTTAGTAGGGATGGACTCTTCAAAATCCTCCTGAAAATAGGCTGCCCTTCTAAAATGCTGGAAATGATAACGTCATTCCATGACGACATGAAGGGAACAGTCCAATATGCTGGAAGCACGTCACAGCCCTTTGACATACGAAGCGGCGTTAAACAAGGCTGTGTTCTGGCTCCAATCCTCTTCGGGATCTTCTTTGCCTTACTCTTGAAACATGCATTCAGAGATGCAACTGAAGGAATATGCCTTCACACTAGGTCAGATAGCCGTCTGTTTAATCTTTCAAGGCTGAAGGCAAAAACAAAAATCAGAAGGGTCACTATAAGAGACTTGTTGTTTGCTGATGATGCTGCAGTCGTCACTCAAAGCCAACAGGAGCTTCGGAACTTGATGAATCACTTCACTAAAGCATGCAAGGACTTTGGCCTCACAATAAGTCTAAAGAAAACGAATGTGCTGAGTCAGGATGCGGGTGCTGCACCAGTTATCACTATCGATAAATATGAATTGGCAGTGGTGCACCACTTCACATACCTAGGGTCTACCATCAATGACAAACTCTCACTGGATACAGAAATCGACAGCCGCATTGGCAAAGCTGCAGCTACTTTTGCCCGCCTCACATCGCGTGTTTGGGGAAACTCCAAACTCACAATGAAGACCAAAGCTGCGGTATATAATGCCTGCGTCACCAGCACACTCCTATATGGCAGCGAGACCTGGATGACCTATGCTAAGCAAGAAAGAAGGCTCAATACCTTCCATTTACTGTGTCTACGCCACATCCTCGGCATTTCGTGGAAAGATAAAGTGACAAATGTTGAGGTGTTGTCACGTGCTGGCCTTCAAAGTATGTATACACTGCTTAGACAGCGCAGACTTTGCTGGCTTGGCCATGTTCGCCGCATGGAAGATGGTCGCATCCCAAAAGATATCTTCTACGGACAATTAGCAGATGGCAAGAGAACAGTTGGGTGACCACAGCTGAGGTTCAAAGATGTGTGCAAGAGAGATATGAGGGCACTGGACATGGATCCAGCAACATGGGAGGATGAAGCTGCCGATCGCACTAAGTGGCGATGCTATTTACGGCGCCACCTCAGATTGGGCGAAGAGAGGCTCACACAACAAGCAGAGGAGGGGAGAAAACGTAAAAGGAGCACCAGGAAAACAAGCAGCTGAGGGCTGTCACCTCAGGGGCGCATTCCCATAGTCAGTTATGACTGAAGGGGCTATTATTATTATTATGTCTTGTGTTTGTCTCCTGTTTGTGACTGTGGTTGATGAAGGGTAAACATCAAAATGTCCTTTTTTCTTAGTGTATTGTTCAAGTGTAAAACTGGAGGATATTTCAGTGCATTAGGAAACATGGAGATCAAGAGAAATCAAGCCCAACACAAAAATAAGAATCTTCAACTCATATGTCAAGCCAGTCCTATAATAGGGCTCTGAAACATGGAAGACAACAAAAACAACAACCTAAAAGCTACAGATGTTCATAAATGGGTGCTTGTGTAGAATAGCAGGATTAAAATAATATAACAAAGTCACAAATGTGGAACTGATGACAAGAACCAGACAAGTGCCAATGGAGCAAGAGAAGAGTAGACACTTTCAATGGATAAGACACACACTGAGGAAGCCTGTTGGTAGCATTGCCCGATAGTCCTTGTTCTGGAATCCCCAGGGTAAGAGGTAGAGGTAGACCAAAAAACACATGGAGAAGAGAACTGGAGACAGAAATGAAAACAGTGAGGAAGTGGAAAGAACTTGAACTGATGACACAGAACAGGTGGACTTGGCACGTGCTCATTAAAGGCCTGTACTCCTTGGGTAGCTAAAGGATACCGGGGGAAAAAGCAGCTGAGAGTTATCACCTCAGGGGTGCATTCCCATAATCAGTATGACTGAAGGGGCTATTATTATTATCTTTGCATTATGACTGCTCACTTAGGCAGTTATCCAACTGCTGTATAAGGGAAGCCCTGTATAGTTCAAGGGGGTCTCTAAAGAGATAATGAAAGAATATGACTACTACACCCACAAGCATGTCATACAAGGCAACTAATATGAGGTATGCATGGAGCCAGCACCACCGCAAGAGCTCATGAATTCTTGGGTGCAGGCTGCTTGCAAGGGGACCAGCTACAGTGGTAGCTCCATGTTGCATAAGGAGCAAAGAATAGGGGGAAAAAATGATTGCAATATTTGTTACTTCTGTGGAACTTTGATGAATTGGTCAATGCTCTTGGATAAAAATAACATAAATAATGTAATATTTAATATCTTTGTCAGATATAATTTATGTAGCAGACTATCAAACAGTATTTGTACAGCATACATATATCTTCTTCTTCTTCTCGTTCGCTGTTGTTTAGTAATGTCTACACAAGAAGTCTGGTTCTCTGGATGTATGTTTGTTAAACTCTGTAGTTGTTAACTCATACTGGCTACTAGTTGTTGAATCACGCTTTATTTGTTAAATGACATGAATGTCCACCAGTTGATAAATGTAGATGTTGGGACTGGTGTAGTAAAGTGTAACGATTGTCAACTCATTAAACCCAGCACAGTTTTGGTCATACAGGTCATCTTGTCCTGGAACGTGATGAGGCTCCGACAAGAATGTGAGTGTAGACAATGAGTGTGTATATGAATGTCAGAACGCGAATGGTAGAATGATTCGATAGAGTTGACAAGTTGGTAGTACATCACTCATACTCACACTGTTCGAATTCAAGAAGTACTGGAACTACGGTGGTCTTTTTATAACATTTAATGAGACGCACACTTGGACAGTACGTGTATGGTTACAGGAACAAATGTCGACATAGACAGCATAATGTTGATCACAGGAATATCATCTTAAGTTAGCATTCATGCTTGGCAAATATCATAATGGAGCATTCGTAAATAAGCATTCAGAGTTCCATCATGTAAATCATCTGGCTTTACTGACTGGGCACGTCAGACCATAACCAATATATAGGAAGGCTCCTAGACCTAATCTCGTCTAGCGAATATCCCTTCACGTAAAGTTCAATATATATATTTTCCATAAAGATATAGGAATCCCAGACATGGGTTCTCACATGTAGCAGTGATCTCTTGGTTCATCGAGCGATAGTACAGGCATCCCTTTTTCTCACTCGATAAATACAAAGTATATGGATTTCAACATGGCTGTGCTTCTCTCGTGAGCTTCACTCACTATTGGATACAGACCAAAATTGGTCATTCGTTAAATGTCCTCATTTCTTCATAGCTTCTATCATAGAGGTAATTGAATAATATCATATAATCTAGTGCTGATACATAGGAATGTCATCTTCCTTTGAATAAATATTCTTTTCAAAAGTACCACTGTGCATCTGCTTATCGACAACGATGGCGAAGCCCAAGTTCATAATAAATTGTGGTTTTACCTTTCTATGCGAAATATAACTTTGCCATTCCTTGGCAAAAGAGAATAAACACTGGGGTAAAGTACATACAACATGTCTAAATGACTATCACTTTTCCCCATCTACTTATAGATCACTTTTTCGGCGATAGGCCGGCTACAACAAAATTCGACATCCCGACAGGATGACAGCCATGAATCACACCCCTTGCTAGCGATACTTCCGCTGCATAGCCTTTGACCTTTTCTAGCGACAACCAACATAGTTCGACTTAGAAATGTAAAGATATCCATATATAAGACAGACTCGTCCTACTCATACAAACACTACGTATAAATTCAGACCATAGATATACTGAAGCAAGAACAATCTATTCCTACCCAGCCAAAGAATAAATCGCAGTAGGCCTAAATTCGTCCGCGGAGTCCGTTGAAAGTTTGTCAAGACTCCCAAACAGCTTTGTGTGGATGTCCATCTCTGTGGGCCAATGTTCAGTCTGCAATTGACTAAGCATGTGGCAGTCTTGCAGGATATGTTCAGCTGTCTGTGCTGCCTGTCCTCACGAACATAGGGGTGATGGGACCAATCTCAGTCTGTATAAGTGACTGTTCAGTCTGTTATGTCCTGTTCTAATACGGAACAGGATCACCTGTTTTGCTCGATCAAGATAGTGATAGTTGTCTCTTTGTTGGTCATCTTTTTGATGGCCTTGATAAGGGTCTTCTTTTCCTGGAAGGTGATGTTTGTTCTTTTTGTTCCCGTGTTGCTCCCTCTTTTGCTAACGTATCTGCTCTCTCATTTCCTGGTATGCCACAGTGTGATGGTATCCACTGTAGCAATGCCCTTCTTTTGATAATTACTTGGCATAGGGCTTTTTTTAACTAGCAGTTTATCACTGTTGAGGGCTTGCAGAACTGACATTGCATCGGTAAGGAATACAACCTGCTGACATTGGCTTATTGTGTTATTTATTATTAAGGCCTATACTTCAGCAGAGTAGTTTGAACAGAATATCCCAGTAGGTGAACAGGTGGATTTGTTTTCTTTGTCTAGATACATATGTCTGACTGCAGTCATATGTCTGTATTTTGTCTTCCTCCACTAAAGTTGTCCTTCAAATATGTCCTTTCAGAATTTGTTCTCAATGACTCATTACATTTGTCATAAAATGTATAGCCTGATACTTTTTCAGCAGTTATTCTGTTTTTCTTAGATTATCACCAGAGATACTCTCATTGGCTTGGAAGATGTTGGAAGGCTATGTGGAGGACTTCATTCAGACCTCAAGGTCAAAAATAGAGGTCTGGGACCAGGTAGGCTAATTCAGATTAATATGCTTTGTCTGTAACCACGGTAACCTAGATTAAATCAGTTTCTTTATGTGTCATTATCGTCTTCATTACCCTTGTGCTTCCTTAGGAGCATAGGCTTACAGGAAATTTGTGCCAAACCTTCCTGTCCTGTGCCATCAGTTCAAGACCATTCCATGTCTTCTATATCCCTTTAATGTCTTGTCACAAGATCCTTCTCTGTGTGCTTATTAAAGTCTTCCTCTTCCTCTCTTACCTTGGGAATGCCAGAATGAGTATTGCCTTGCAATGCTATTACCAGGTTTTCTCAGTGTTTGTCCTACAGCAAGTCTGCACCAAAAGCACTCATGTGCTTTTACAGCTGTTGTTTCTGTAGCTATTTATTTTACTTGCTGAAGCTACCAGCCCATGCACAACCTCACCTTAGTCACCTCTTATGACATAGCTTGTGGAGCCAAGCTTGTGGAGCCAGTTCTGTTATTTCTTTGTATTCTCAGAAAATCCCACCCCTGAAGACCCAAGTAGAACAGTCCCGGCTAAGATGGTTTGGCCATGTCTGCAGAATGGGAGAAGATCGGCTACCATGACATGCATGGGAAGCTAAGAGCCAGACTTCCAGGACAACCCAGAGTCTGCTGGGAGGACAACATTAGACAATCTTTGAAGGACCGAGGACTAGAATGGAACCAGGCCAGGAAGAAGATAGCCGATAGGATAGTCTGGCGCTCTCTCTTCCAAACCTCTACACCTCACAGTAGAAGGGGAATGACTAAGTAAGCAAGTATTCTCAGAAACCCACAAAAACCTAATGGAGAATAATTTATGTTGAACTGAATTATCTCTAGTCTTTGCTAGAAAAGTTTGCTGAATTATTTCAATCTTTTTTACTCTTATTTTGCCTCGTATAAAGCTTTATTTATTTGTTTGTTATCTGTGTTGTGTTTGATTGGAGGAGTAGTTAGAGTGCTTGCCTCTCGAATCTTTCAGGCAAAGTAGCTCCAGTGATGGACCCTGCCATGAAAGTGGTCCTGGTCTACTTCATTGGGGGTTGTACCTACAGCGAGATCACTGCCCTGAGGTTCATTGCTAAATATCATGGTGGGTAATCACAAAATTCACTGCATCTCAAACTTTGAGAAAATGTTTTTGCTCCAAGACAGAATATTTACCTATTTTGTGATACAACATTGCATACAGGTCACAACTTTTCATTTCCAAGGACACTTAAGAAAAGTGTTTCTACACAGTAAACTCTAGTATCTTGTCAAGCATGTCCTACAAGGCTACTAAAATGAGGTTGTGCATAAGGCTGGTGACCTCATCATGTAAAACAAGTTGCCATGGAAACTATCACTGCAAGTGCATGTGAATGCTTAGTTGTAGGCGTCCTGTAAAGGGATGAGCTACAGTGGTGGCTCAGTGCTCCATCAGGAGCACAGAGAAATATGATGATGATAAACTCTAGTTTGTACTGACCAAAATTTAAAGAACTCTGAAAATATTTGACAGACTTAGCCAAACTGTTGGCAGTGTACATCATTAAAACAGGTGTTTTTAACTAAACAGGTGTTTTTAACTCAGAAATAAAAGCATCGGTGTAAATAGCCAACAGCATCAGTAACAAACTGGCTCTTTTAGCTACACATTCTGATATCACCAAGCACCAAATGAATGATTGTATATTCTTACCAGTCTTATGGTATGAAAGCTAATTATAAGAAGCATCAAAAGACACATGATGGGATTTAGACAGGATGATCCGAACTACACTTTTTTTGAGAGCTTTCATGAATGACGTCTACTGCGGAAGACACATATTAAGGACAGAAATAAGAGATAATAAATTTACTGATTATTGAAATTGTCATTGTTTTTTGCTCAGTGCAATTAAGACATTAAATGGATGGGTGTGAAAAGAAATCGAAAAAAAGGTGATTCGTCTTACGAGGACAAAAGACAAAGAAAAAATTAAATTAAAAACATTAAATGGTAGATATTCTTTCTTTATATAAGGTTTTTAAACTGAACTTACTTTGTGCCAGGATTCCATCTTTCTCTAAATAGCAGAAGTAACCTAAGGCCACAAAGAAAGATTAGAACTACCTCACCCTCACTCAGTTGTAAGAGGTGTCAAACATGCAATTGTGCAGGGGGCTAGCAACCTCATTATCTAAAACAAACAGGGAGCCGCGCTGGTGTAATGGTTATCACACTGCGCTGACAATCGGGTGATCCAGATTCGAGCCCTGGCGAGAACATTTGAAAAAGTGTCATCGACCAGGACTTGGGACTGGAATAATTCAAGCCCAGGCGAGGCAATTTGAGAGAGTGTCGTTGACCGGGACAGATGGTTTGGCCATGTCTGCAGAATGGGAGAAGATCAGCTACCACGGCAAGCATGGGAAACTAAGAGTCAGGGATTCAGACCTCCAGGACGATCCAGAGTCCGCTGGGAGGACAACATTAGACAATCTTTGAAGGACCGAGGACTAGAATGGAACCAGGCCAGGAGGAAGACAGTCGATGGGATAGTCTGGCACTCTCTCTCTTCCAAACCTCTACACCTCACGGTAGAATGGGAATGACTAAGTAAGTAAGTCGTCGACCAGGGATTGGAATAATCTGAACGGCTCCTGAGCCAACCCAGCTCTAATGGGTACCTCCGAAATTGGCGAGTATCTGCCTGAATGGCGAGAGGACACCTGTCATTGTACAGGGAAAAAGGGAAACTCACGTAAAATCAGTCTCAGGTTAGACATATTAACCAGAGATTTCACCTCGAGTAATAGCGGGCGTACGTTAAAAAAAAAAGTAAAACAAATAGCTACAGAAGCCACCGCTGCAGGAGCCCCTTGGTGCAGGCTTACTAGAAGAGGACCAGGTGCCATGGTAGTTCCATACTTCACAAAGAGAAAATTGGGAAATTATTCTGATCATGATGAAATAGCAGTAATGTTGTTCAAATATAATGAACATATGAGGTGACACATTTCTTCCTGTTCCATTTCAGGTGTGAAGATCATTGTGGCTACAACTGCAATTATTACAGGCAATGGTTTCTTAGACACACTTATGGAGAAACCAGTGAGATGACCTATAAACTATTGCTGACCGTTACAATTTTCTGGCTGATATTTTAAAAAAAATATGTTTGTATCATAACATTTCCTTAAAAGCTGTGCCACAGAAGTAATGAGAAGAGCTGTGTTTGTTATTAAAACAAGTAGAAATAGTTGCTATGTAATTAAAATAAGCACATGTGGCAGTAAATGTGATACGTTGGTTTAACTGTCTGGTTGTTGGTGTGTTAGTGTTTGTTGAATGTTCGTTCTAGTCTTTTGTTGGCGACATAGTTTCTCTTCAGTGGAAGAGTTTGTTCTGAGGTGTTTAGGTTTCTATAGAACCAAATGGATAAACCTGAAGTGTGGAACTTTCCTTTATCAGTGAGTCTAAAAATGTATCAGTGTTGTATTGTGTCAGATTATGCGTCTTTTCTTTTGCGGGCGTGATTGTATAGGTTTTGTGATAGAAATATGAGGCTATGGGCAACCTCCTGGCCCAGGTTCTTCTGAGTAATCGCATGATGACAGATAGATGCAATATGATTATGAAGAATCTCCACAGAATATACAAACGTCCTTTGACACAGTCTCCACAACACAAGGATGTTTACCAACTGGCGATGGCGATGAAAACTGTACGACGTATTCCCTCGACATCACCACAGAAATACATGTAGAAGCTAAACGAACTCCGGGAGAAGTTATATATTTATTCACAGATAATTCTCTTTGCTTCATTTTCTTCCAGTTTTCTTTCTCAGTTGATGTACAGAATTCAGAACAGTGAAACACATGGTGGATTCATTTTTAACGATATGAGTCAATCTTATTCTTCACTCCTATTTGACTTCTACCAAAAGTTAGTTGATGATTGGCTCTGTTACTGCATTCAGCAAGGTAACACAATTCCTAATTGTTTCTCCTAGGAGTAGAAAGAGGTGATTCAGTCTTGTATTATCTCCTTCTATCTGACATCTGCTAGAACTACTTGTAATGACTGGTTGTGCTTCTGTAACAAATTTTATACAAATGCAGGTGCAGCGGTTCTCATTTATTCGATATCTCTGGTAGCAGTCAATTATAAAGTCTTTTGGTATTACGAAGGTGAATGTTTCTCTATACTTTTAAATAGTTTTCAGCGTTCTGGTTGAGCAGGTATACATTTTCAAGATGCATGATTTTGTTACCTTTCCTGTCTTAGAAAACGTGAGCCGAAAAACGTAGTGCTGGTTTGTTGGAAACTTACAGTCTGTTGAAGAGATTTTTTACTCATTTCTGTTTCTATCTACGAATTTTGAAGTCTGGCCGAAAGGGTGTCCTACTTGCCACTCGCACTACAGTCTCTAAATCTGTGTCTCTGCCCTGCCATTGGCTCTGTCTGTCTCTTTTATCCCTCCCAGATGTTTAGCAACCGTTCTCCCGCAGTCTCCACAGGCTGACAGACATTCCCTCGTGTCAGTCCGTTCTGACCATTTTATGTTATTCGTTAAAATTTTAAGTGCAGGGAATGTTTTTAAACCTGTTGTAGTTGCTAGTATCTAACTTAGTGGACTTTTCCTATGTAATGTTAGAATCGCTGCTGATGCAATCTTTCAGTCACGTATTAGTCTGTCCACTTGTCAGTTTTGTCACATGTTGTGAAGTTGTGATCTGTTTTTTTGTGCGGTCATCTTGCCTCCTAGTTTTATTCAAACTAAATATCTAATTGACCTTGCTACTTGTTGTTTAATACAGGCTGGTCACATATTACGAACTAACTTATTCATCACTTTTTTACAACTGTCTGGTCATTGTGATCTATTCTGCATTTCAGTTACTTCCTTAATGCTTTTATTTAACTTAACCTAACTGATACTACTGATTTTTCGTTTTGTTTAATCTTTGTAAAATATTCTTTTATCGTATTCATCATCAACTAAATCACCGGTGCTTCGCACGTGGCTACACACATGGGTCAACACAAAATAGATAATACATCTTACTGGGACAAAGTTTCAAGAGAGACAATCTTGATGGAAAGAATACACCTAGATTATTTGCAGTTATTGCCCATTTTAGTGATTTTTTAAAAACAATTAATATTAATTTCAATTTTATTAATTTTATTATTTTTACGACTGATTATTGTATTGTTATGGGGAATACACAACTATGCCAATTTTCAGAGCTATTGCTCATCTGGAAGTGATTGAAAAATCGATTGCAAAATTTGAAGGTGACAACAGGGTGACATACATTGCGAGTTAAGGAAAAGCCTGTAATAAAGAAAACTCACTGTTTATATCTTTAAAAGAAATGATGAACAGCAGTCTATGTTATTAAAACACAGAAACACAGCTACTTATGGCATTTAAATAAATATATTTATTGCTTTAGTTTAAGTAGTTCTGCTTGGTAGCAACAACATCACACATGTGTAGAGTTTTTGTACATGTACAGAATACAAAATGTTATTGTGTACATCAGTGTGCTGTTGTGTGTTATTCATTCATTCATTACCGTTCACTAATTCATGCAAGGCCTTCCTACCCTGTGCCATCCGTTCAAGCTCTTTCATTGTCTTCTATGTCCCTCTCATATGTCTCCAATTCCCTTCTCAACATGACTTAGGTCTTCCTCTGTATCTCTTAACCTGGGGATTGTAGAACAAGTTCTGCCTTGTAGTACTATCAGTTGGTTTCCTCAATGTGTATTCTCAAGGCCATGCCTGTCTTGAAATCCCTTCTCCATGCT
The DNA here is from genome assembly GCA_024509875.1 of Oreohelix idahoensis. Lineage (NCBI taxonomy): Eukaryota > Metazoa > Mollusca > Gastropoda > Stylommatophora > Oreohelicidae > Oreohelix > Oreohelix idahoensis. Next base: position 143,457 of record JAMPIV010006730.1, read on the forward strand.
ATGTGTTATATATGTTGTTTATATTATAATGCTGCATTTATATGTTAAATTAATAACCCAACTGCATTTACCAATGTTTGTGCAAGTAGAGAGTTCATGCTTTTTCATTCCTTATAAAGTCGCCCTTTAAAAACCTTTATGTAATTTGATATGAGGGTTGTTTGGATGTTTCAAATCTTTAAGCTTTTGGTTCACTGGGTTTCAGACAACCTAAGGAGCTGAAATTTTGCACAAGACCCTCTATTATGCTACATTTTAAACTATCAAAATTTGAAGGAACCTCGAGTGGCTTGTCACACGTCCGATGTAAACAAATTAAAACCAAAAAAAGTAATAGAATTTTTACAAGATAACAGCTGTAAAAGGATCACAGAACTTGGTGACTTAGATAAAACTGTAAACTCTAGCACTTTTCAAGTTTTAGTTCATTTGAAAATAAAAGTGTTTATCCTAAAACTTGTCCTTTATTTGTTTCACACATCAGGAGCTTAGAGCCACCACTGGAATTCCGTACATGCAGGACGCACACACCAAAGAACTTTTTTTATTTTGGTTAAATAAAATTTTGCCTCGTTTTGGCGAGGCGCATGTCCCGTTCAACCTAGTTGGTTATATTAGGGCACATGTCCAAATATAAAAGACCTTTAGGTCTGGATTACTACCTCAATATACAGTACATCTTTTAGTTTTTACAGTAATGTTTCATGAAGCAGTTAGTTTTACATGATGAGATTGTTGTCTCTTACAGTAATGTTTCATGAAGCAGTTAGTTTTACATGATGAGATTGTTGCCTCTTACAGTAATGTTTCATGAAGCAGTTAGTTTTACATGATGAGATTGTTGTCTCTTACAGTAATGTTTCATGAAGCAGTTAGTTTTACATGATGAGATTGTTGTCTCTTACAGTAATGTTTCATGAAGCAGTTAGTTTTACATGATGAGATTGTTGTCTCTTACAGTAATGTTTCATGAAGCAGTTAGTTTTACATGATGAGATTGTTGCCTCTTACAGTAATGTTTCATGAAGCAGTTAGTTTTTACATGATGAGATTGTTGCCTCTTACAGTAATGTTTCATGAAGCAGTTAGTTTTTACATGATGAGATTGTTGCCTCTTACAGTAATGTTTCATGAAGCAGTTAGTTTTACATGATGAGATTGTTGCCTCTTACAGTAATGTTTCATGAAGCAGTTAGTTTTACATGATGAGATTGTTGCCTCTTACAGTAATGTTTCATGAAGCAGTTAGTTTTACATGATGAGATTGTTGCCTCTTACAGTAATGTTTCATGAAGCAGTTAGTTTTTACATGATGAGATTGTTGCCTCTTACAGTAATGTTTCATGAAGCAGTTAGTTTTACATGATGAGATTGTTGCCTCTTACAGTAATGTTTCATGAAGCAGTTAGTTTTACATGATGAGATTGTTGCCTCTTACAGTAATGTTTCATGAAGCAGTTAGTTTTACATGATGAGATTGTTGCCTCTTACAGTAATGTTTCATGAAGCAGTTAGTTTTACATGATGAGATTGTTGCCTCTTACAACATGCTTGGTGGATACAGTGTTACCATTGTTTCTTTGTCCTCTGACATCCCAGCAACCAGCTTTCTATCTACATACTAGCTATAAAAGACTTAGAATCATTTGAAAATAATGAAAGCTTGTCTCACTCTGCTCAAGGAGCAGTGTTGTATATAAAGAGTATCTATCCTCATCATTCTTCCTTTTTGTTCCCTGTGGAGCATGGAGTCACCACTGTAGCAGGAAGCCTGCACAAGGCAATCACTTGCTCTTACAGCTGTGGTTTCAATAGCAATTCTGTTATATGATGAGGTTGCCAGCCCAATGCAGAGTCTCGTTCTCATATTAGTTGTCTGGTATAACATGCCTGAGGGATCAAGTCCTATTTTGTCTTTGTCTCTTAAGAAACCCTGGGAAATACATGGGATAGTATCTATACAGGTTCTGTCTAACTTCTTTTCTTTCATTATCCTTTCACTTGTGCAGCGAAACTGAAAAACAATAAAGGTGGTGAAGTGAAGCAGTGTGGAAAGCTCTACTAATATTCTCGAATCACCCAGAGTGCCTTTCAGTTCCGTTACTTTTCTGTTGTCTGGTGTCTTTCTTTCTCTTTTCTTTCTTTCTTTTTTATTTCTTTCTCTTTTCTTTCTTTCTTGTGAGTTCCTGTCATTTCTCATTTTACAGCGTTGACTTAAAATAAACATGACTTATTTTCATATAAGAAATATAGTCTAAACAGCTGCATAAATGTCAATCATTTACCTGCTGCTCTCCAAGGAGCATAGAGCTTCAGTAAATGCATGCTAAGTCTTCCTGTTGTGTGCTTTCAGCGCAAGGTCTCTCCATGTCTGCCTCATCATTTTTCATTTCTGTCTTCAGTTCTCCTTGATGGTCATTGCTTCTAGGGAGTCCATGTACATAACCTCAAATTTAAAGTTTTTTTTTAAAATGCTTTTAATGGGTTTTTTTTATTTTTTCCCAAGAAGGGTTCCGTACCCTTCATCGGACAATCAAAGGGGTCCATAGTCTTCATCAGACAATCAAAGGGGTCCATAGTCTTCATCAGACAATCAAAGGGGTCCATAGTCTTCATCAGACAATCAAAGGGGTCCATAGTCTTCATCAGACAATCAAAGGGGTCCATAGTCTTCATCAGACAATCAAAGGGGTCCATAGTCTTCATCAGACAATCAAAGGGGTCCATAGTCTTCATCAGACAATCAAAGGGGTCCATAGTCTTCATCAGACAATCAAAGGGGTCCATAGTCTTCATCAGACAATCAAAAGGGTCCATAGCCTTCATCAGACAATCAAAGTGGTCTATAGTCTTCATCAGACAATCAAAGGGGTCCAGTCTTCATCAGACAATCAAAGTGGTCTATAGTCTTCATCAGACAATCAAAGGGGTCCAGTCTTCATCAGACAGTCAAAGGGGTCCAGTCTTCATCAGATGGCCAGAGGGGCCCAGTCTTCATCAGACAATCAAAGGGGTCCATAGCCTTCATCAGACAATCAAAGGGGTCCATAGTCTTCATCAGACAATCAAAAGGGTCCATAGCCTTCATCAGACAATCAAAGTGGTCTATAGTCTTCATCAGACAATCAAAGGGGTCCAGTCTTCATCAGACAATCAAAGGGGTCCAGTCTTCATCAGATGGCCAGAGGGGTCCAGTCTTCATCAGACAATCAAAGGGATCCAGTCTTCATCAGACGGCCAGAGGGGTCCAGTCTTCATCAGACAATCAAAGGGTACATGGCACAAACAAATATTAAGAAACCCTGATCTAGAGCATAGACCTTTAAATCTGTTCTTTCTAAGCCTTTCTGTCACAGACAATCTGTCCAAGTTCACTCCATGTATTCTTTATCCTTCTTATTGTCTGACTCCATTTGACGTCTGCATGTGTTGTTTGTTAGGTTTCCTGTTTAATCTGCTACTAGAATTTATGAACCAGGCCTGTCCTGTAATGCTAATAATTGCCCTTATCAGAGTGTCCCATACACCTACAACGTCTTGTCCTCACCTCTTGTTTCAAGGTTATTTGTCTGTTATTTGAGGTCATCAGAAATTAGTGGGTGGTAAAAACTACTTCCTAAGCTTTTCAAATACAATAATACACTTAACACAAAGTGTCAGTTGTATAGACTTTTAATTCTGAAGAGAATAATCTTTGTTGAAAACACTTTTAAAAATAGGTAAATGAATATATTTATATGTATAAATAAAAATAAAATTTTCAAGCAAAATCTGAACTGATAATTAAAAACAAATTCCAAATGATAAGTGCAGAATTTCTGCAAGGAAGTGACAATACTATTTAAAATTCCTTAAAGCATTTTTATAAGTTTATATTACTTTGATAATATTAATTATAATATCAGTAATGATAATGAAAAAAAAAAAATTAAAACAACAGTAGTAGCAGCAGCAGCAACTAGAGGTAGTAGTAATATTAATAGTAGTAGTTGTTGTTGTGGTGGTGGTAGTAGTAGTAGTAGCCGAATAGAGAAGTAGCAATGGAGATGTTTGTATTGATACATACAGTAGTAGAAGCAGTGTGAGTGGTAACTGTATGTCAGTGGTGGTTGTGGTAGGGCGGCACTAGTAACAATAGATTTAGTGGTAGTAGGTGGCACTAGTAAGAGTAATGTTAATGGTCGTGCTGGTAGGGTGGTGCCTAGTAACAATCATGTAAGACAAACTGATACAGAATCCACAGTGTAAGAGCACATAATTGCTGTGGTGTAGAAAAAGTGGAATAAAAGTAGAAATAATGGAGAAGATCAAAATGACACAGTTAAATTATTCTGGAGATATCAGAAGGCATAATTTACTGGCAACCATTATGAAGGAACCAGTTGAAACAAGTTGATGAGAGAGCAATATTGCTATAAGAGAAAAGAAAACAACATGGCTTGCATGAAAATTAGTAAACCACGAAACAGGTTTAATGGTAGAGTGGTTTGAGTGCTTGCTTCTCAAGACAACGTTACCAGGTTCAAAACCTGGTAGTGCCATGCTCTAGTCTACCCAGCTGTATTATAGGTACATGACTCTGGTCTTGAGTTAGGGAAGGCTACGACACTGAGGAAGAAGGGAAACAGTCACCCCACATCATAAAGCTCAAACCTAGTATAGTGAAGTCTCTCGCCTATGGTAGTATCTGCTACTGGACTATCCTAAAACAAGAAATGAAAGCAAATATTTTATGGACTGACATGGGAGGCATTCACCAACAGAATTCAGCCATCACCTGAGACATGGGGTTGTGAAGAGAAAAAGTGACTGTGACCCAGCATGGCACTTAATTATGATACAGGTAAGAACAAATGCTGGGTATCTACTGTGACTAATATTAAACATAGAACAACACCTGATCTGACCTCGTCAGGCAATCTGCCAGTATTATTGTGGTAATTTTGTCAGCAGTCATAACAATCAAGTAATTTATTAAACAGTGCTACCAAACAGGTCATGTTAATATAAAGACATTAAAAAAATATAATATCATAAAAAATGTTCACAAACAGGGCACTATTCTGATTTAATGACCACCATAATGTTCCCCGTGTGGATCTGGAGGTCTTTGCGGAGATGAAGGAAAAATAAGACTATAAAAGTCTGTTCACCAATTGATGTTCAACTTTAAAATTTTTTTTCTAAAAAACTACCTGATATAATGAATTCATATTTTGCAGTCAATATCAATTCTGCATTCTTCGTAAATTCCTTTGATCTTTTACTCTATTGGTTAAGATGCGAATGATAAGGTGGTAGTCGAAGAGAGGTGTGACCATATGATTCAATTATTTTGTCAACGCAATACACCTTAGTCTTCTTAGTCTGTTTCACAAGCTGTAACAATTCAGGTTTCAAATAGGTATTGTCGAAATTGACATTTTCATTTCGTAGCCAAGTTCTTAATGCATCTTTTGTGCTTGAGGAAGTTGGTACTTTGTCTTCCTGAGCTACAGCATTGTGATAGAATGCATTGTCTATTACAATACATGATGATCTGTCAAGAATGGGGAGAAAAGTTGTTTCTATCCAAGAACGAAAAATATGTCCATTCATTTCAGTGTGGTAGTCCATACCATCTGTTGAAATTGCCTGGAACATTAGTTCTGCGTCATGGACAATTCCATTTTCACTGCTGCCAGCATGCGCAATTATAGTTCGTTGTCCTTTGCTACTGGGAATTGTCCTTTTATGAACACTGTCAGAAGATTGCCATTCTTTCTCATTTGTATGGTGCGAATTAACCCATATTTCGTCTAAATATACTATATCATATCCGTCCATCCTTCGTGCTCGTATCTGTCTAAGGAATTTGCTTCGGGCAGCAATTAAGTGTGGTTTTTCACATAATACATTCCTGCCTCCAATAGATTTGCGAAACGTAAAACCGACGGACCTTACAACTTTCTAAAGAGTTGTTTTTGAGATATCAATATCACAATCCTTTAGCAGCTTCACTTTCAGTTTGCGGAGAGTGACAAGTTCATTTAACGAAAACATTTTGAAAATCTCACGTCGAATAACTTCTTCATCAAAGTTGTCAACTTTTTTTTTCCTTCCTTGCCTGACATTTTTAGACTCAACATCATGTTGTATCCATTGACAAAAAGAAACTCTGTTAATACCAAGCGCAACCTGTGTTCTTCTATCAGGTCTATTGATGTCGTGATATAAACTCCCCTTTTTAGCCTCCCTGCAGAAGTGTCTGTACAGCATTACAGTAAACTTCTTCATAGTTATAAATTTGCACTTCAAACTCATAATGAATGTAATATTATTCTATATGTTCAGAAAAAAAATAAATATGTTTCAATATAATACAATGCAGCTATAACTTTACAATAATTTCACAATACGCCACTGACTTTACAACGGTACAGATTTGCACTAATGATGTCGCACTATTTCAGCTTTCAACAGCAGACAACTGCGGTGCATGAAATGTCATGATTTCGTCTTAAAATGTATTTTTTTCTATTAAAAAACCAATAATTGCCCGTGCAAAAGAACTGTACTGCTGACATGCTACATTTTAATACTGGTAGGGGAGTGTGATTTTAATATAACCTGATGAATAGATATCTCAATCTAGATACATTTTCTGGAGGCAAAAAATGTTTTCATAACGTCATGAACAATATAATACTACATGCAAAATATAAATTCATTACATCAGGTAGTTTGTTTGAAAACAAATTTCAAAGTTGAACATCAATTGGTGAATGGACTATAGTGCCCCAGTCAGGCATGTTATTAGAGGTGGCTAACATGAGGTTGTTCATTGGGCTGGCAATCTCATCATGTAGAACAATTAGCTACAGAAACCATCACTACAAGAACACTTGCTGCAGGTTTTGTGAGATCATCTACAGTGGGTGGTTCTATACTGGAAGCAAAAGGGGAAATGATGATAATGAATGATGTTAGCAAAATGAAAGGCCATACACGAAACTAGTTGCTTATGTCACACACTGGTAAAGTCTGTATACACCGTATACTGTCACTGCCCTGTAGACTGTCACTGCCCCGTAAACTGTCTCTGCCCCGTATACTGTCACTGCCCCGTATACTATCACTGCCCATGCAGTTCCCAGGGATCTATTATGAGACAAAGAAAGAAGAGAACTGCTGTACAAGGGGCAGACAATCTCATCATGTAACAGATATTGCTACAGAATCTGCTGCTGCAAGAATGTTTTGTGCAGGTTTCCTGCAAGGGGGCCAGCTGCAGTGATGGATCCATGCTCCATAGGGAACAAAAAGAAAAATGATGATGATGTACTGTCATAAAAAACCACCACAAGACATGAAATATAAAACACTATACATTAATGTATAATAGGTAAAGGATCCTGTTACACGCCTATTGAGGCATATTTGGAATACGGTGTTAGGCCCGTATTTTCTTGACCATCAGCACACTAGGGGTGATGTGGTCAGCATCATGCCGGCCGCCTTAACCTTCCCAGAGTTGTTCTGGTACCCAATTCATGAGGCTGGATCGACCCCGGAGCCATTTTCGGTCTAAAAAATCCCACCTCAACTGGGGATCGAACCAAGGACCACCGAGCTAAGAAGCCAGTGCACTAACCACTGCACCTCAATGTATAAAAGGTAAAAGATAAAAATCTACCTATAACAAACACAATGAAAGAGATATTAACATTTGATTAAACAGCCAAAATGTCCTAAGAAAGAAATCTTTTAAAAAAGTACCTTTTCAATGCCAAATTATTCAAACTTAAAAAAGAAATAAAAAATACATCCCAATCTTAATATACATTCAGCTGGTGGAATACGAAAGAAAATAATTAATATTTATATTATACAACCCGTGCATCAAAACATCCTGAAACAATTATATCACAGACACTGTAAATAAAATCAATGGTTTTGCAAAAGCACAACCAAAATCAGTTATGCATGTGCTTGTAGCAACAAAAACAAGAAAACTAAGTTAAAATATGTAATGCATTCATGGAAAAAAGAAGTATAAGGGAAATAAAGTTTGAAAGAATTATAACCAGATTTTGTAGAAAATAAATATGGTAAATAAATACTTTTAATGTTATACCTCCTTTGTCCATTACTTCGCTAGAACGAAAGAGCAGGGAAATATGGTCCAAGTGTTGTTAGAAAACGTATCAAGTTAAAACTTTCAAAATGACTTTCAAACTTCACTAATGACATTTTTAAAAATCTACATTATGGCTGCCATTAAAAATATGCCAAGATATGTAAACCCCTAGTTCAACATAAAAAGTCACTAGAATTTTCTTATAAAAGACAGACACAGTGCACTCCTAACCACATATTTTGATAAATATGGAGCTCATACACAGAACACAATGCTGAAATTTCAACAGGCTCACTAAAATAAAGTGAAAAAAAAGACTTCCAATGTATTGTATAATTGATCAAAACTAAATAAGAAAAAAAGGAGGGGTAACGTTTTAATTTTTGCAATAAATAATACCATAGACATATCATCCCCATTATATTTTACAAACTGTTACATTACTGGTTATAACATATACTGTTAGGGATCTTTGGTATAAACTTATCTCAGAACATTTTTACCTGATATTAAGAACAATATGTGCTAAACAAGCAAGTCACCTAAACAAGCAAGTCACCTAAACAAACAAGTCACCTAAACAAGCAAGTCACCAAAACAAGCAAGTCACCTAAACAAGCAAGTCACCTAAACAAACAAGTCACCAAAACAAGCAAGTCACCTAAACAAGCAAGTCACCAAAATAAGCAAGTCACCAAAACAAGCAAGTCACCTAAACAAGCAAGTCACCTAAACAAGCAAGTCACCAAAACAAGCAAGTCACCTAAACAAGCAAGTCACCAAAACAAGCAAGTCACCAAAACAAGCAAGTCACCAAAACAAACAAGTCACCTAAACAAGCAAGTCACCAAAACAAGCAAGTCACCAAAACAAGCAAGTCACCAAAACAAACAAGTCACCTAAACAAGCAAGTCACCAAAACAAACAAGTCACCAAAACAAACAAGTCACCTAAACAAACAAGTCACCAAAACAAACAAGTCACCTAAACAAACAAGTCACCTAAACAAACAAGTCACCTAAACAAACAAGTCACCAAAACAAACAAGTCACCTAAACAAGCAAGTCACCAAAACAAGCAAGTCACCAAAACAAACAAGTCACCTAAACAAACAAGTCACCAAAACAAACAAGTCACCAAAACAAACAAGTCACCAAAACAAACAAGTCACCAAAACAAACAAGTCACCTAAACAAACAAGTCACCAAAACAAACAAGTCACCTAAACAAACAAGTCACCTAAACAAGCACGTCACCAACCAAAAGATGACAGGAAATAATTATGTTGTGCTCTGTCTGCTGCATGTCGTCGTGACGACATTAATTCTCCTGTAGTCATTTCATTCCTCTCCATATCATTTCAACTTCATTGGATCTTTGTTGTCAAACTTAATCATGATTTATGGTCAATTTACCATGACAAAAATTGGAAGGCCTGCATGCTCTTTTAATGGGTGTTCAGTTTATCTTTCACAGTGCAATGCATGATATTTCAATTTCAACCTTACTGGATCTTTGTACTTAAACTTATCATGACTTATGGCCAATACACCATGAAAAAACTGAAAGGTCTTCGTGCTCTTTTAATGGATGTTCATTTCAGCTTTCACAGTGCAATGCCTGCTTTATCCATACTTTACCAGACAGCTGGCTGGATTTTTTCATTGTTCGTTACAGGACATTTGACTTAGACAATTACTAATATGGGGATGAGAGTAAGAATTTCTACATGAAGAAATAATGAGATGGTAACATGCAAAATTTTCAAGAACTATTAACTACCAGGGTACCATACACTTATTGTCCCCCTTGTAGTTCTCGGGCTCTGTAACTTATTGTCCCCCTTGTAGTTCTCGGGCTCTGTAATGAGACAAAGAAAGAACAGGAATATTGTACCCTCAGGCATGTTGTACAAGGTATGTTGTACAAGGTAACTAATATAAGGTTGCCTATGAGGCTGGCAACCTTATCATATAAAATAAATTGCTACTGAAACCATCGTTGTAAGAGTTTGTGAATATTTGGTGCAGGCTTCCTGTAAGGTGGACCAGCTACAATGGTGTCTCCATGCTCCATAAGGAGCAAACAGGAAAATGATGATGATAATATTTTAGCATAAAATAGCAACTTAGGTGATATATCTGTATTTATTTATATAATTATGTTCTTAACTGACCAATATAAATAAGCTACATAGTTAAGCCCCAGTGTTAACTGTATATAACCCCACTAGACTCAAGTATATGTCAACATACACTGAGCTAAGAAAACAAGTATCGTCAATATATACGTGGAAAAAAAAAAAGCATCCTCATATAATCACAAACTTGATAAATAAAATAAAGTAAAATTGCAATTTACAATATCCAAAATGATATAAAAATATCAGTATAAAAGTATGATTTTTATAGACATTTATAAAATTCAGTTCATCAACAATTTACAGTCCACAAGAATTAAGAATGATTTAGTTTGCTTTTTTCTGCTTCTAAGAAAAACATAAAAACTGTTTGAAACATAAGCTAAAGATGTAAAAGAGATTTTCTGAAACATGACATTATATTTAACAGGCATATCTAACATAATTAAACTGTATGACCAATTTGTCATACTTTGACTTTAACAAAGATCTAATGATCTATTACGTGACACCAAAATGTCTGCATCTCTAAACCTTCCAAACGCCATGTTGAGTTACTTCCCTGGATCTCTTACAAGACAAAGATAGAATAGGACTACTGATCCCTCAGGTGTATCATACAAGGTCATCAATATGAGGTTGTGCAAATGGATGGAAGCCCATCATGTAAAATAAATTGCAATAGAAACTACTGCTGCAAGAGCATGTGCATGCTTAGTGCAGGCTTCCTGGAAGAGGACCAGCTAGAAGAGGACCAGCTAGAAGAGGACCAGCTGGAAGAGGACCAGCTAGAAGAGGACCAACTGGAAGAGGACCAGCTAGAAGAGGACCAGCTAGAAGAGGACCAACTGGAAGAGGACCAGCTAGAAGAGGACCAGCTAGAAGAGGACCAGCTGGAAGAGGACCAGCTAGAAGAGGACCAGCTGGAAGAGGACCATGCTCCATACATAATGAGAAGTAAAATGATGATAATGTAACTGCTGTGTGTAGTTCCCAGGGGGGTCTTTAAGGAGACACTGGGAAAAAATAGGACTACTTGCCCCTCAGACATACTGTAACAGGTGACTAATGTGAGGTTGTGCATAAGGTTGGCAAGTAACACAAATTGTTACAGAAACCACCTCTACACCTCACGGTAGAAGGGGAACGACTAAGTAAGTAAGTTACAGAAACCACCTCTACACCTCACGGTAGAAGGGGAACGACTAAGTAAGTAAGTTACAGAAACCACCTCTACACCTCACGGTAGAAGGGGAACGACTAAGTAAGTAAGTTACAGAAACCAATGCTGGGAACGCTTCCTACTAGGGGACCAGCTGTAATGAAAGGGGAAGAAAATGATCACCACAGTGGAATAGGTTTAAATAAAAATGTCAACAGGAGAATGACACGTGCCGAGTGTAAAGGAAGTAAAAGAACCAAAACATTGGTCCGACAGGGTGACTATTTCTGATTATCAGATTACCTTCAGTTGTAATGCACTGTGTAGAGTTATCTCTCATCAAGCAGCAACAGTGGAGGATATGTTTCACATTTTTGCATACAATACAAGCATATTATAACAGACAATTTCTATAAATTCTAGAGAAGTCAATAATTAACATAATATGAACAGACCAATCTACAAAAAGAGCCATTATTACTATGTATCATATTATCATAGTCAAGCCTTAACTGCAGAGAGTAATGTACAATCTGTGTAAAATGAAACAGGTAACATTTAAAAAAATTACAACTATCTGTAATTAAGCCCCCACACAGCCCTCAGGTGCAATAATAGAACAAAAAAGCAATGGAAATGTTCAAAACACGTTAAAAAAACAAAACAAGAACAACGATGTAGATGTAACAGCTTGGAGTCAGGATGATTGTTGTGTAACACAGGCTTCCACAAGACCTGTCCAAATGAAGAGAACAGTCAGCAGCTTATGTTTAAAAAAATGAAACAGGGCTAAGAATACATTTTTTAAAAAAAGGACAATTATCTTTACATACACCTTATTTTTTAAAATATAATTGCCGCAGTACCATTCTGAAGCACATGAGCGCTTATTTTCAATTACTTAAACTACATTAGGTATTTATTTGCTTTCATGTTCATGTCTGTTGCCAATAACACCTGATAACTTTTGTTACCAAGAGCCCCTGATAACAAGTTTAGTCATAGGAAGGTCTAAACCCTGAATGACCACCTGCTCTGCCTCCACCTGAACTCCCACCCTGGGCTCCTTTGAACTTCACTATTTCATTATTTCCAGCCACTGGCTGAGAAGGAATGGCATCAAACTGTTTTAAGGCCAGGTAACGGCTGTCATCAGCTTCACTGCCTGACAGCGCAATATTTCGCAAATCAGGCATCTCAGCAAAGGGAATCCAATCTGTTCCTGTATGAAGAATACAAATATAAAGAAATATGTATTACAAAAGAATGATGGAAAAGAACAGTCATAGCTAAATTCCGGTTGTATCGACAAGCACATATTTGTGCATTCGGCCTATAAATGTGTGAGGTCCTAGGCAAAAGCCTAGGTTGCCTATGCCTAAAACTGCCACTGGAAAAGAATCAGTTTTTAGAATCCTTGTTTTTATTATTATTTTTTAAAGAAATTAATTGAAGTAATATATAATTTAAACTGATATATGCATGTTTTCTTTAATGTGCACTTGCTACAAACATAAAAAATATGAACTGAAATGTTAATAAACTTCGTAGGTTAGCCTTTTGAATGTGTAATACCAGAAGAAGGGGGGGGGGGGGGGGGGGGGGGTGTGTGTCTAATCCCCTTATAATGTTATGAATATTATACAGATATTATTAGACAGTGCAGACTATGCTGGCTTGGCCATGTCCACCGCATGGAAGATGGTCGCAACCTGAAAGATATCTTCTACGGACAACTGGCAGATGGCAAAAGGACAGTTGGGCGACCGCAGCTGAGGTTCAAAGATGTGTGCAAGAAAGACATGAGGGCACTGGACACAAACCCATCAACCTGGGAGGATGAGGCTGCCAATCACACCAAGTAACAATGCTCTCTATGGCGCCTCCTCAGACTGGGTGAAAAGAAGCTTTCACGGCAAGCGGCGAAAGGAGAAAATGTCAAAAGAAACACCAAGAAAATTAGCAATTGAGGGCTGTTACCTCAGGGGCGCAATCCTATAGTCAGTTATGACTGAAGGGGCTATTATTATTATGCAAATAGTCCTTGACTTACAACATATGTGACTTACACTGCCAAAAAAAAAATTAATTAGAAATTAAATTTTTTATGGGGAATGTTCAAACAATTTTTTTTATTTTCTAGGTTTTCAACCTAAGCCATTTCATTTTTCATGTTCCATGGGGCATTGATGGCTTGGGGTAATGTAAACATGCTCACAGAAGAGTTCAACTGCAATGAACATTAAAAACATTGACTGGGTTTGATAATAAACATTAATTTCCATTGGGCATGATATCATGTCCTCAGACTTCATGCATCAGTTGCCATTGTTCATTTGTGTTATATGAGTGTGTGTACTGTTTCCCAATCATGTCTAGTAAGAGCTATCTTGTTTAAATTACTGATTTGTGTGTGGGTGTGCTTATGTACAGGAAGTTAAAGATTATTCTTAATTTGTGTTTGTGGCTGTTGTGTACCATATTTTGTACCTGTATTTTTTACAGTACATTTTTAAAAAGTTTTTTTATAAGCTTTTTAGTAATAAAATGCTTTGTAATGTCATAAAATCTTTTATTTCAACCCTTTTTATTTGTTATACAGTGTATGGCCCTAACAAATGATGATATTCAATACATTTAAGGGACGATTTGACTTATGACCACTTCGACTTATGATGGAGATGTCAGAACAGAACCCCGTCGTAGGTCGAGGATTACATGTAAATGGTTGTTGAAAGTTTCTTCATTATTAAATGATATGTGTCACGCGTTTTTGGATGTTCAGTTTAAAAAAAAAATAGGTACTGTATTAAATGTGTGTGTGATCTGCAAGTGTTTAAATGATGGCTTTTAGACATCTGAGAACATACAAGAGAAATGATAGTGTAAGACAGTTATGTGTTTCATGAAATAGAAACAATATGAAATTGTCTTGTGAGCCAGGGTCACCAAGGTTATTATGTAAGCCACCACAGAATACCCTGATAATATGAAGCCAAAGGCGCTTTAGTCGTCAATCTGGTGAAATTGTGATGGCAGGCAACAATGAATTTTTATAATGCACAGAATTGAAAAACAAAATAAAACAAAATAAAAAACCCCAGACTGATTTAAAACAAAAAATAGAATTTTATTGCTAAGAACCAGTATCCTATTTTCTCTTAAATCTTTGACTCCGGAACAACGCGCAGAGCATTGTTCAGATCTGATACCCGTGCCAAATCAACTCTCTGAGCGTTGTTTTTAGTTAACATGAATTAAAATTACAGCACAGGGTGGAAAATAATTGTGGAGTTAGAGAGTTAAGCAACATGGGGCCTCTTTGCATGAAGCCTGTGCCAAAGAACTTCTTGGGCTTGCACATTAATTGTACCTGTAGCAGTTTGCTTTACATGATGAGGTAACAGTCCTACGCATAACCTCTCATAGAAGAGTTCTTTGACATGAGGCAGCAGTGGTCCCATATCTTTCTGTTTCCACGCAGATATCTGGAAACCACACATGATGACATCCATTTTGGATGCATTCAATTACTTTTACCTGTGGGGCAAAGGCATTACTGAGTAATTTACGTCTGTAGACGTATACTTACCAACTGGGAGCCCTTGCTCTACACGTGATTTATGGGAGTCAAAAAATGTCTGATGCTCCTCCCAGTGTCGATCACAAGCAGCACACAGGAAATCGGAGATAAAACGTCCACAGGGACAGCCTGAGAAAAAATGTTTTTTTGGGGGGAAAAGTGCATATAGGTAGTCAGATGAAATGTCTATAAGAGCTGCAAAAAAACAAAAAATTATTGGGAAAAGTGCAGAAAAGGAAGTCAAAGATGAAATGTTCATATAGGCAGTCTGTAAACAAATTTGCTGGGCCAGAATGTGGATGTTACACCAGTTATTACTATAGATAGTTATGACCTAGAGTCCACCATCAATGACAGACTCTCTGTGGACACAGAAATTGACAGCTGCATCTATCTTTGCCCACTGCACAACACATGTCTTGGGAAACCTCTAACTCTCAATAAGGAGCAACTGTGGTATATGATGCTTTATCACTTCTATATGGAAGTGAGACATATACAATCTATGCTAAGCAAGAAAAAAGGCTCAATACCTTCCACATAATATGTCTACACCACATCCTAGGTATTTCATGGAAGGACATAGTGAGAAATGTCGAGGTGATGGGACATACTGGCCTACAACGCATATAAACATTGTTTAGATGGTGCAGATTACACTGACTTGGCCAAGTTCGCTGCATGGAAGATGGTAGCATACCCAATATTATCTACAAACAACTGGCAGATGCCAAAAGAACACCTGGGCAACAACAGCTGAGGTTCAAAGATGTGTGCAAGAGAGACATGAAGGCACTGGATGTAAATTCAGCATTCTGGGAGGACAAAGCTGCCGACTGCATCAACTCCGGAGATGCTCCCTACAGCATCACCTCAAATTGGTGAAAAGAGACTCGTACAACAAGCAGAAGAGAAAAGAACATGTAGAAAGGAACACAGGGGAAAAAGCAGCTGAGAGCTATCACCTCCGACACATATCCCCATAGTCAATTATGACGGGGGAGGCTACTACAACTACACAAATTCTTAAGAAATGTACACATAGAAATTCAGAGATAAAATGTCCACATGGTCAGACTGGAAAAAATTAATTTCAAAATTGCACATAAGATGTCAAACATGAAATGGCTTATGGGCTGTTCAAATAAAGTAATTTACTGGAAAACTGCAAAAAGGAAGTCAAACATGAAATGGCTTCTGGACTGCTCAAAAAACAAAATTTATTGGAAACAGCAAAAAAAGAATTTAAGATGGAATGTCCACATGGGCAGTCTGTAAAAAAAAATGTATTCGGAAATCACATATAAGAATTCAAAGATAATATGTCTACATGGGCTGTCTGTAAAAAATTTTTATTGAAAAACTGCAAAAAAAGGAAGCCAAAGATGAATGCCCATATAGGCAACCTGTAACAAAATTTACAGGAAAAATATGTAAAGGAAGTCGGAGATAAAAAGTCCACATGGTCAGCCAGGGAAAAAAAATTGCACAAACGAGGTCAGAGATGAAATTTCCATATAGACAGAATGGACACAAAATATTTGAAAAGTGCATACAGAAAGTCAGAGATGCAATTATCACATGGGCTGCCTAAAAAGAAAGTATTGGAAAACTATAAATAGAAACTCAGAGATGAAAAACTTTATTGGATAACTCAAAAACGAAACCAGAAATGAAATCTTCACAGCCTGGAAAAATTTAGAGGAAAACTACTACAGAAAATGTCAGAATAAATAAGGTCCAAGGTATTGCAAATGGTGGTGCTGTAAATACATTTTACAACCTGTGAAAAATAATTTAAAAAATAAAATTATCAAAATCAGTGGTGAAGGCAAAATTAGATATATCCCTGATCAGATCAAGACTCTTTATCTCCTAAACCCACCTTTAGTTGTGCAGCGATGGGGCCTGTTTGGATCATGGAAATTGTGCGTGTGTTTGCACTTGCATTTGGCTCTCCAAGCTACAGCATCAAAATCTGGTCTCTTTGGAAGCCAAAATTCTCCAATATCCTCTGGCCTATTTGGTACCCACTGGTAGGCTTTGCATGGACAACCTGGTACTTTGCATGGCACTTTGACACTAAGTGCTGGGAGAAAAGATTAAAATATTTTGTCTTGCTTTAAGGTTTCAGCTACTCAAAAAAGTAAACACTTTAAATTACTTTTAACTTACTTCTCAGATCATCATCATTATTTTCATCATCAGCTGCCATCTCGGCAACGAAGGTCGGGTGCAATGGATCTCCAACTTTTTCTGTCTCTTGACTTGATGGTGCACTCTGATAGACTCTTTCCTGTCCATCTCTTGATGTTATCTTCCCACTTATAGCGCTGTCTTCATCTTGCACGTTGGCTTCAAATCTTCCTTCTATTATGATCTTCTTCAAGGTGTTATGTCTTTTTATATGGCCAAAATATTTTAGCTGCCAAACTTTGATCTTCATTAATTCTCTTTTCATACCTAAGTTTTCTAGGACTGCTTTATTTGTTTTTTTTCTCTTTCCACGAGATGCACCCCATTTTTTTTACATATTATATATCCACATCTCTAAAGCCTCAATTCTTTCTTCTAATAGCTTGTTCCTTGTCCATTCAGTAATGAAGAATGAAGATTCTCAGTTTTCATTTCTTAAAAAAGACTCTTCAAAGACACAATAAAAACTACTTATTTCATTCATTCATCTCCCCTTTTTTTGCTACATACAGAGCAGGGAACCACCACTTCAGCTGGCCTCCCTTGTTTCAAGAAACCTGCATCAAAGTGCATGCTCCTGCAGCAGTGGTCTTAGTTGCAATTAGTTGTACATGATACAGTGACAACCTGACATTGTACAACATGGCTGAGGGAGATGTGGTCATGTTCTTTATTTGTCTCCTCAGAGAGCCATGGCAACTACAAAGACAAAACTGCTTATGATATTCAACACATAGATCAGCTTAGTTAACAGGTAAAAGTACTTAGATAGTAGATACTGCCATAGAGGAGTTAAGTGTTACAGACTACATGATACGAGGTCCAGCTCTGAGAGGTGGGGGTGACCAGTTCCCTTCCTCACTGCTTTTGCCTTCCCTAACTCAAGAGAAAAGTCAGGGACCCATTTACAGCTGGGTAGACCGGAGAATGGTGCCCATATTTATAACCTAGTATCTTTGCCATTAGCCTTATTAGTCATCCAAGTAAGGTGATGTTAAGGGTACTTTTGAACAGAATAAAACAGAAATCAGAAGAAATCTTGTCAGAGGAACAGGCTGGCTTTAGACCAAAAAGAAGTACCTCAGAACAAATCTTCAATATTAGATTACTGATCGAAAAACATCTCCAGCATCAACATGATTTATACCATAACTTCATCGATTTCACAAAAGCCTTCGATCGAGTCTGGCATGAAGGCTTATGGCAAATAATGAGAAAATTCAATTTTGATACCAACATCATAGATATCATTGAAGCACTATACAAGGACGCAAGCAGTGCTGTTTTTGCAAGCAAAGACATTGGAGAATTTTTCAAAACAACTGTAGGAGTTCGCCAGGGATGTATCCTGTCACCAGTGCTCTTTAATATATATCTAGAACATATTATGCAGGAGGCTCTCTACGATTATAAATCAACCATATCGATTGGAGGCCGCCCTCTGTGTAATCTACGTTTTGCTGATGATATTGATCTGATAGCTGGAACAGAATCAGAACTTCAAGACCTTACCTCTAGACTGGAGAAAGTAACAAGAACGTATGGGATGGAAATTAATATAGAAAAAAGCAAAATATTGGTGAATAGCCATAAGAAACATGTTCCGACCAACATTACGTTAAATGGGCAAACGTTAGAAGAAGTTAACACCTTTAAATATCTCGGGTCCACTATATGTAGTGATGGAAGATCAAGTAAGGAAATCAAGACAAGACTTGAGATGGCCTCAGCTGCCATGACAAGGTTGAATGTGATCTGGAAAAAAAAAATGAAGATCATCATAATCACATATATATTTTTCCTGTGAAGATCACTGCAATACGGAAAGCGAAGGATTCAGGCTTTCGAGCATAAATGTATATAGAAATTTTGCGCATTTGCTATATGTCTATTATCTAAACACCTCTCTTGTATGGGTCGAAAGCTTGCCTGGTTTGGGCTGGTCACACTCGAAAAACGATCCTACAGGGAACAGCAGACGGAGAGGGGGGAAGAGGAAGGGAAAATCCTGGGCTTAATAACATCAAAGAAGGAGGACACCGGTTTTTCCTCAGGCATTTTCGAG
The DNA here is from genome assembly GCA_024509875.1 of Oreohelix idahoensis. Lineage (NCBI taxonomy): Eukaryota > Metazoa > Mollusca > Gastropoda > Stylommatophora > Oreohelicidae > Oreohelix > Oreohelix idahoensis. The sequence goes on from JAMPIV010006730.1 coordinate 162,722, forward strand.
CAGTGGAGGACCCTGTCTGCTGATGTTCCACCATACGACCCAATGATGGGTTATGGGTTGATTTTGCGATCATTTGCCTATGAAAGAGCAAACACAAAACAAATGTAAGAGTTAAAACACTTATAACAAACAAGCACATACCATTGTAGGCTGCGTGGTCGGACAGTGAATGATCACAAAAACATCTGGAAGTGTGGAAAATGCGCTGGCAATCATGTTTGAACTCTGGGCATCTCCATCCAATATAAATTCCTGTGAAAATGACATTATGTTGCAAAATTTGGGCACGGTACTTTGCTAAAAATATTAGAAGTCTGGATTTACAGAGGTTATACATGTATTCAAGCTACTGAGTTGTGCAGATACACAATAAGGTTACAAGTTGGTAATAATACTCTAAGAATCATCATCATAATTTTTCTTGTTACTCCTTATGGGGCATGCAGCCACCACTACAAGTGGTCCCCATACAGGAAGGCTGCTCCAAGCATTCACATGCTCTTGCAGCAGGTATTTCTGTAGCAAGTTGTTTTACGTGATGAGATTGCCAATTGCCAACCTCATACACAACTTCATATTCATCTCCTGTGGGAACATGCCTAAGGGAGGAGTAGCCATGTTCTTTCTTTGTCTCGTTAGAGACCCCTGGGAACTACATGAGGCACTCTGAGTGCAGAAGTATGAAAGTTCTACATTTTATTTTATTGAGTTACAGATATGTTTCAAGCTATGTAGATGCACTGAATTACAGAAAGATAATTTGTACTAAGACACTTAGCTAATGATGTGAAGCTGCTGTTTCATATTAACTCTTAAACTCCAATGCAACTCCATTTTAACGCTCAGAGTGTTGCTTAAGAATTCTCGCTAATAAATATAGAAACCTTACAATGTAATCTAATCCACATTTTCTAAACCTTAATGGAACTGCAGTCAAAGAATTCATCCATTTTGATCGAGGTTTTGGCGGCATGCATACGTGTATTTGTTTGTTATCATATCTATTTGCTAGTCAAGTGGGATCTGATTTTGAGAAAAAAATTTGTGTGGCTAGAGAAATATGGCAAGTCATATTCCTACTAATTCTATGCCTTCTAGACAAATGTCTGCATCTAAAGAATTATGTTTACTTGAAAGTATTATTGAGAGTGATGATGATTTTATGGACAGTGATACTTTTTTATCAAATGATGGAAGTAATGCAGCAATGTCAGACACTTCGGATTCAGGTGATGAGAGAGCACTGCCCCAGCCCGGCCCATCAAAAGATAAGAAAGCTAGGCTTTCAGCAACATTAGATGACTGGTCACAGGTTGAATCATAAAATAAACATGTAGCCTAAATAAATTGTGCATAACTTGTCAAAAGTTTCATTTGATATTATTCTAGTTTATGTGCTGGAAAATGACATAATATGGTAATGTATATATTCTGAGATTTTTTTCAGTGTTGTGAATTTTTCAGTGGCTGCAGCATCTTCTTCTTCTTTGATCCTTAGCTGCCGACCGTCAAAGCAGTCAGTGGCCATTACGCCTGGTGGCGTCTTGTAGGGCAACAACTAATTGATTCCACTTTGCTCGGTCGGCGGCTATCCTTCGTACAGTGCCCCAACTCTGGTTCATTCTTTGCATCTCAGTCTCCACAGTCCTCCGCCAAGTTGTTTTTGGTCGGCCTCTCTTTCATTTTCCTTCAGGGGTCCATAGCATAGCTGTTCTTGTGATGGCATCGGGGTCTCTTCTAAGGACATAGCCAACCCAGCTCCAGCGTCTGCCAGCTATGATGGTGTGCATGTCCTCTTGCTTGCTCTGAGTAAGCAGATCTTGGTTGGTGATGGTATTCGGCCAAAAGATTCGGAGAATTTTTCTTAGGCATGTTGTGTGAAAAGAGGACAATTTCAACATTTCCTTCTCTGTAACTCTCCAGGCCATAGAGAAGCACAGAAAGCACACAGCTCTGATATAATCCTAATTTTGTGCTTGTGCTGTACTGAGAGGACTTCCAGATGTTGTTTAGACTAAAAAAGGCTGTTCTTGCTTTGTTCATTCTGTTGTTGATGTCTTTGCTTGCTCCGCCGTCTGGTGTTACTAGGCCACAGCATACATTGTTCAAATGTGCTAAATTTGGCTATATTTAGTGTTGTGTTATTTAAAAAATAGATTATCTTAAAGTTACAAGACTGAATAGTAAGTTTTATTGACTACAACATTAAATGGCCATCGGTAAGTGAACATTCTGCTATTAACATTTTGGTGTTTTTCAAATAACATTCAGCATTTTTTAATGTCAACTAACTGCATGTTCAGTAATACTAAAAAATCAATGAATAATTAGGCCTACTATTCTTCTTCTCTCCCTCTTCACATTGATATATAACACGTGCATGTTCAAAGGAAAATTCACAAACAAATTTAGACTGAAAGATGAACACTTCACTCTTAAAAATTCTGCGCCCCCCCCCCCCCCTAAAAAAAACCGTCCAAAACAGGGTGCAAAATAATTCTAGAAGCAAAGAGTTAATGCTGATTTGTAGAAATCAAAGTCTTTGATACGTCACTGTTAGTTATTTGTTTTATATTTTTTCCAGATAGGACTTTAGTATGATGTACACTTCTGAGTACATGATAGAAGAGAGACTGGTAATTGTGTTTGGGTTCATGACTGCATGTAAGACTCTTCATCGTCGTCGTTTTCCTATTCGCTCCCTCTGAAGCATGGAGACACCACTGCAGCTGGCCCCCTTTCAGTGAGGCTGCACAAAGCATTCACATGCTCTTGCATCAGTGGTTTTTGAAGCAATCTGTGTTACATGATAAGGTTGCCAGCCCCATCGTGCAGGAGACTTACAAAGAGGAAATGTTTAAAATAACACTGAATAAAACTACATTTAATTATTGACATTTGATAAGATAAGATATGCTCAAGATATACAGAAGAATAGACATCCAATAATGTATAGATTCACACAGATTTTTTTTAGATGTTAACAGTGTTAAACAGATCCACTAAGTTACAGATATAAACTCTGGTTTTATAGGATGTTCTTATAATGTTTGACACTCTTAAAGTGATACCTGTTTTTTGAGCTTCAACGGCAGCAGCAGTTTCAGTATCAAATAACGCCTTCAATTTTGGAGCAAAATCATCATTCATGGCCTTCGCCAAACATACCACATCAGCTTTCTCAGCAGGTTTGATCTCCCGCATTCTGTATCCTAATTTTGGAGGAAGAAATGATGTTAGCAAAGTTACCATGTAAATGAGCATACACTTTAATCTATTTGCATTTAGCAGTCACTCATATCAAGAGCACAGTGGTTAGTGCACTGGCCTCCTAGCTCTGTGGTCCATGGTTAGATCCCCAGTTGAGGTGAGATTTTGAGATGGTCGACCCAGCCACATGAATTGGGTACCAGAGCAACTCTGGGAAGGTTTAAGGCAGCCGGCGTGATGCTGATCACATCACTCCTAGTGTGCAGATGGTCAAGAAAATATGGGAAAATGTTTAAAAAATAACTGATGTACTTGTTTTTCTTTTGCTACTGATCATACTCATGTTCTTCAAGTGGGTGGTAAGACAAACAATGGAAGGGAGAACATAGGAAAATAACTGATATTTTACAACCAGGGGTATTTGATTTTGCAAATGACCTATGTCCTCTATGAAGTACCTAATAGAAAAAGATAAATAGTGTAACAAGTGAGTTAAATACCAATGCAAACAAAACAAAGGAAATGAAAGTAAATAATATACAAAAAAATTTTACTAAGATCTATGGGCAGATAATTGCAGAAGTGCAGATTTTTAAATAACATTTTGTGGTAGTAACATCAATAAACCTATGTCTTCTATCAAATAACTAACAGAAAAAGACAAATAGTATAACAATAGAAGCAGCAACAACTAGGTTAAATATAAATGTTAACAAAACATAGAAATTAAGTAAATAATTTACACACAAAAATAATACAAAGATCTATCTGCAGATAACTAAAGAAATTCACAGTTTTATATTTTGGAAGTAACATCAACAAAGGAAAAGCAAATATGGTTTTTTATGCCAAGACTACCAAAGCTAGATTTATCTCCAACTATTATGAAACTCTAAAACTGTTTGTCGTGAAAATAATATTAGGATGTTCAACACTAAAGTAAAATCTATGTAACCAAGAATATCACACTCAAGCCAGATACTGACCAACTGATGTCCTATGCCATTCATTCCAAGTCTTTCCATTTTTTCTTTACCCCCTTTAAGTCTGTCACCAGTTCTGTTCTCCACATGTTTTAGGTCCACCTCTATATCTCTTATATTTCTATATTAATGTCAAGTCATAAAGGGCCTGCTTACCTTCTGGGACATACATGCCATTAACTTTCTTTATTGGTATTTGTGCTTTCTGTAATTTCTGCAACATTCCCTGCTGTCCTTTTGTAGCCACTGCCTTACTTGTACCCTGAGCTGAAGTCACTGGTCCTGGCTATTAAATAAACCAGTTCACAAGATTTTATTTTATATTTTACTTTTTAATAATTTATTGATTTAACAAAAAAAATTTCAAATATAGTTATCACAGCTGTTTAATAATAATCATCATCATCATCATCATCACCACCACCATTTTCATCATCATCATCATCATAACCACCACCATTTTCATCATCATTTTCCTTTTCCCTCTCTATGGAGCAAGTAGCCACCACTGTAGCTGGTCCCCTTGCAGGAAGCCTGCACCAAACATTCGTATGCTCTTGCAATTACTTAAAAGATTATTTTGTCTGCACTAGTTAACGCACACTTAACAATTTTCCTGAAGAACTGGCTATTCTGTAAATAACAATAATCAGATGCAAGACAAAAAATACTTGATGAGAGGTCACAGCTTGTGGGTCTGAAAGACACAGGAAGGAAACAAAGATGATGAGAGGAAATGCAGGAAACAACAACAAAACTGCACTTAAAGAAACATCAACTACAAGATATAGAATCATACATATACCTTGGCTACAATATGGACAGTTAAGAGAAACAGACAATGATATCAAAATAAGAATACAGAAGGCTAGAAGAGCTTTAATTTGAATGAGAAATATTTGATCAAAAGGTCAAGTCCAACACAAAAATCAGAATCATCAATTTAAATGTCTTGTCAATCCTATGGTATAGCTCTGAACATGGAGTACACTAGAAACAACAATCAGAAAGCCTCAAACTTTTATAAATGGGTAAAAAAAAAAGGAAGTCTGCCATAGGGGAGTGAAGTGTTAGAGATTTCACAATACTAGGTTGAGCTTCAAAAGGTGGGGTAACCAGTTGATTCACAGTGTGCAAAATAATTCCGGAAGCAAACAGTTAAAAGATTTGTGATGTTACGTAAGGTGTGTGTGTTGTGTGCATGCGCACGTGTGACAAAATGTTACAAAGGGGCTTAAAAAATGGCAAAAATTGTGTGGCGTCTTTTGTGGACGACCCCTATATCAAATCTTTAGTTTGTACTAAGCCATACTCTATGGTTATACATAAATAGAAAAGAACTCTATATAGTTTTAAAAAAAGGCTGTAAATACAACAATGCTTCCTCTGATATAATTTCTACTCAAATCTGAATAGTAAAGTTAGAGGTATACCCAGGCCCAGATCCTAACTTTCAAGCAAACATCAGAGGTAGGGTGATAAAATTCAGGTAATAGGGGGTCTTACTAACAAAGGACATAGGAAAAAGAGACCACTTTACAGCCACAAGATCATTAGGAACCTGATGAAGGAAAATAGCATGAGCAAGAAAATGACAGCTAATCTAAAACAAGAGACTAAACATTGAAAATAGATAAACATTAACAAAAAAAATAAAGGATATTAATCACTGGAGATAATTACAAGTAGTACTTGCAACTGGGAGTCTAGCAAAAATTCAATTTGTTCCTCTACTATCTATTTTTGTTCACTTCATAGATTTATACAGTCGTACTACAGAGAAGAGAGATGGAGACAGAAATGAAAATGATAGGAAGACATGGAAAGAACTAATGGGACATATCAGGAGGACATGGCATGTGTTTGTTGAAGGTCTATGCTCTTTGGGGAAATATAGGATGTTGATTTACAGTCTTCATTTTCTTATAAACAAAATGAATGTTTCAAGTGGTCCCTCAAGTTACTGTTGCCATATTTTACAAGTTAAGAATTAGAAGCATCCCATGCTGGAGTGAACAGCACTAACCCATGACTAGTACTATGAGTGCTGACTGATGACTGATGGCGGGTATCAAAAGGTATTAAGTAATACATTTTACAAATGTAATTTTGTACGTATCCAGGATTAGATCTAAAGTTCTGACAATTTTTTTAAAGTTTGAAATTAATCTAAGTATATTCTGAAATGTAGGAGTGATCAGAGCTTGGTGTGTTAAACAAACCTACTTGTTTCTTAGAATCTGCTGGAACTTTCTTGCCACTGGTACTATTTGATGTTGAAACAGCCTTCGAGCTCCCAACCTAATACAATAAATTTTAATATTAGCTGTAGAACTGAACATTCAGATCCATTTAGCCTTCTCTTCCTCTCTGTCATCTGCATCCTTTCACTCTCAATTTTTAGACAAAAAGAAACATGAAAACAATACAAGGGACAACCAAGAAGTTACATTCATAGATATGTGATGGCACAGAACAAAGGGATTAAGATGGTATAGAACAGTGGTGGCCAAGAAAAGGTTGGCCGAGGGCCAGATTATGGTAAAGGGTAACACCAGAGGGCCAGACCTATAAAATCCTTTAAAAATAACGTTCTGAGATTTAGTTTTACATATATAATGAACCACGTACAGAAAGCAACGGCAAACTACTGTACTGCACATCTGCCAAGACATGTATACCAGTCTTCGGACTGAAATTACTGTAAAAAAAAAATATAATGAATCTGTTGTTTTAATTTGTTTTGTAATTTGTAATATGACATGTAATTATTTATTTCAAACATACATTCGTGTGTTATTTCATTGTGAAGAGTGTGGCTTCAATCAACAATAAGAGGCCGGCCAAAACAGGTTGGCGGGCCGGTCAAAACTGGTTGGCGGGCCGGATCTGGCCCGCGGGCCGTAGTTTGGCCACCTCTGGTATAGAAGATCACCAATATGTGATGGCACAGAACAAAGGGATTAAGATGGTATAGAAGATCACCAATATGTGATGGCACAGAACAAAGGGATTAAGATGGTATAGAAGATCACCAATGTGGAACTGACGAAGAGAACCAGACAAAAAAAAAAACAAGTGACACAAAAGGTGAAGAAAAGACATTGGCGTTGTTTAGGACACACACACTGAGGAAACCTTGGGAGCCGCAGTAGCATAGTGGTTAGTGCACTGGCTTCCTAGCTCAGTGGTCTATGGTTCGATCCCCAGATGAGGTGGGATTTTTTTAGGCCACAAATGGCTCCTGGGTCGACCCAGCCCCAAATGGGTACCAGAGCAACTCTGGGAAGGTTAAGGCGGCCGGCGTGATGCTGATCACATCACCCCTAGTGTGCCGACGGTCGAGAAAATATGGGCCTAACACCATATTCTCAATATGCCTCAATGGGCGTGTAACGGGATCCTTTACCTTTTACTGAGGAAACCGGCTGACAGCATTTCAAGGCCATGCTTGCTGGAATGTCCAGAGTTAAAGAAATAGAAGAAGACCTAAAAACTCATGAAGAAATAAATTTCAGATAGACTTTAAAAAAACATAAAAAAGACATGCATAAAAACTGAACAAATGGCACAGTACTGGATACCTTGACATGAGCTGACTGAACTCCTCTGCTCCACAGGCAGCTAAAGGGTAATACTTAGATGAAGTAAGACAAACAAGATTACAAGGAGGCAGGTAGATAGACTGCCTATGTAGTCCCCTGGGGTCTCTAAGTAGATGAACAAAGAATAGGACTACTGCTGCTTCTGCAACTAAGAGGCAACTAATATCAGGTTGTGCGTGGGGCTGGCAACCTTGTCATGTAAGATAAACTGCTACAGAAACCATGACAACAAGAGCACATAAATGCTTTTGTGCTGGCTTCCTTCAAGGGAACCAACTGCAGTAGTGGCTCCATGCTCCAGCAAAAAGTGGTTTGGTAGATAGAATGACATGCTGGTGAGGTAGATAGAATGACATGCTGGTGAGGTAGATAGAATGACATGCTGGTGAGGTAGATAGAATGACATGCTGGTGAGGTAGATAGAATGACATGCTGGTGAGGTAGATAGAATGACATGCTGGTGAGGTAGATAGAATGACATGCTGGTGAGGTAGATAGAATGACATGCTGGTGAGGTAGATAGAATGACATGCTGGTGAGGTAGATAGAATGACATGCTGGTGAGGTAGATAGAATGACATGCTGGTGAGGTAGATAGAATGACATGCTGGTGAGGTAGATAGAATGACATGCTGGTGAGGTAGATAGAATGACATGCTGGTGAGGTAGATAGAATGACATGCTGGTGAGGTAGATAGAATGACATGCTGGTGAGGTAGATAGAATGACATGCTGGTGGGGTAGATAGAATGACATGCTGGTGGGGGAGGATGGCAGAAATAAAGAAAAAATATATACAGACGCCCTGACATATATATTGAGCAAATGCTGAATTTTACTGATAATTTTAAAAAATTAAATTTCAACAACTGTAACACTGTGGGTATATCTGTGACTCTGGGGGAAAAAAGTGATTCAGTTTTGCCTCGAACGTTATGTTCTAAAGTAATTTACTGTCAAGCCAGGCTAGAAAATATAAATAGTAACTCATTTACATCAGTAATAGGCGTGGCTTTTAGTCGCCATAATTTTATTTTTGTTACAGGCCAAACATTGTATCACCAGGTATTAATAGATGCCATTCAATAGTATTTATTATCGCACTGGGGCTTTAGTTAGAAATATTTAATATCAATAAGACATCTAAGTCTTAAATTTTAACATCAACATATTTTCTTCGAGTTTAAACTGCTATTAAAAAGTATGTGATGTCACACTTAGGCTTGTCATACAGGTGCCTTTCTGTGTATTCTAATTTGCTCAAAGGTCCACATTTTATGAATACGTAATGCTCGCCAGGCATGAAACACATGCTAGACAAACTTACCTGATCATTAGGCTTTGCTCCAAGCCCTGTACCTGAGCTCTTTTTCATTCTCTAAGGTCTTCCTTTTATAGTTTATGCAAAAACGTATTTACAATCCACAAGTAACTTTCCCCCTAATTATGACTCGTAGCCATATATAAACATTTATTGTCGCTATGCTAATTCTGCATATATTGTAGTTTCGTAGTATTATCATATTACTATTATTCTCAGCGGGAAAAGGGTCAGTCTAGATTTTACTATATAACATAGCATAAAAATGAGTTTATATAAATATAAAATGGCTTAATTAATTGCGATAAATGTGCATTTATGTTTGGGGAAGGCATATGTGTTTTAGCAATTGTTTGCCATAAATTTCAGTAGTTTCGTATATAGGACAGTCGTGCGGTGTTATTTCCACGAGTGTGATCTACAGCGTCCCCACTCCGAGGTTTTTTGTGTTTTGTTTGTGCCTTCTATGTTTTTTCCCCCTTGAAAATTTCTGTTTTCTTTCAATTCAAGAATTTTTAAATTAAGGAAAAAACATAAAAAAACATGTTTGTTTGCAAACTACCGACTTTTGACTTCTGAACGTCCAAATTTAAAGCGAGGCATGTGGAGGTTTGTTCACTCCGAACTGTTTTGAGATACGGGTGTTTAGCTATTTGTGGCTAGCCCGTGCAAGTAATGAGACTGAACGGTGTTTTTTAACAGCCGGGTCTCGTAGCTGTTTTTGGCGGCAGATGTGTATTCCCGTGGGCGGTGATTTTTGGGCATCGATCTGGAGAGGTCGCCCCATAGTGTGTGTTCTTGATGGTAAGCCTGTACAGTGCTGAATATAAGAGGCCATGATTTGTGTAAGGCCATTATTTCCTGATAGAGGATAATTGTGTTATGTGAAGACATGTTGATAAGTGATATTATTGCAAACTGCTGGGTGAGCAGTATTGTGAATATTTTGATAAGGATCCATTAACTTACACATGTCATATAATAGCGCTAAAAATGAGTAAAGGCGAGATTATTGCAGACTGCCGGGGATGGAGTCGTGTGAGAAATTGCTGGTAGGACTCATTAGTTTATGATAGCGTTTATGTGAGGAGTATCTGGAGGATACCATATTTATGTTAGCACGGCGGGATGTCCGGTTGCTAACGGATCCATTATTATTATGTGAGGAGTATCTGGAGGATACCATATTTATGCAGTAGCACGGCGATGATGCGAGCCGTTTGCTATCTGTGAGGAGGCCATATTTACGGATCCATCATTATATATTATAGCGCAGGAAGAGTATCTGGAGGATACCATATTTATGCAGTAGCACGGCGATGATGTGGTCCGTTTGCTATCTGTGAGGAGGCCATATTTACGGATCCATTATTATATCTTATAGCGCAGGAGGAGTATCTGGAGGATACCATATTTATGTTAGCACGGCGGGATGTCCGGTTGCTAACGGATCCATTATTATTATGTGAGGAGTATCTGGAGGATACCATATTTATGCAGTAGCACGGCGATGATGTGGTCCGTTTGCTATCTGTGAGGAGGCCATATTTACGGATCCATTATTATATCTTATAGCGCAGGAGGAGTATCTGGAGGATACAATATTTATGCAGTAGCACGGCGATGATGCGAGCCGTTTGCTATCTGTGAGGAGGCCATAGTTACGGATCCATTATTATATCTTATAGCGCAGGAGGAGTATCTGGAGGATACAATATTTATGCAGTAGCACGGCGATGATGCGAGCCGTTTGCTATCTGTGAGGAGGCCATATTTACGGATCCAGCATTATATCTTATAGCACAGGAGAGTATCTTGAGGATGCTATTTATGCAGTAGCACGGCGATGATGTGAGCCGTTTGCTATCTTTAGAGAGGCCATGATTATTATATAACTGCCGTAGATGCAGTCTTTGTGCACTGATGTGGAGTAGAGATTTTGTAGGCCATGACTATTATATAACTGCCGTAGATGCAGTATTTGTGCACTGATGTGGAGTAGAGATTTTGTAGGCCAGGATGTGTAAGGGCCGTATGGTGTGTTAACTACATTATGAAGATTCCTGTTTCGATGTAACTGTATTCGTCTAGATCTACGTGATGTTATAATTGTAATAAACCATGATTAAAAAAATCATCAGACGTTACACCATTCCATGACTTGGTGTGTACGCTACTGTGAGTGACTGTCCTAAAACACGCTTCACCTTCTTCAACCAAAAGATAAAAATATAACTTTTATCAGTGATGGACCAAATCAACGGGTCGTAACACCCACATTACATTCGCGTGATAAGAGAGTAAATTAGGTCAGATTCTGGACCAGTCATTACAAGTGGGAACACTGAAAGTTGTTATGTTTGGCTCTGTGTGGGCGTGGCTTAATTCAACAGTACACAGGTATCAGCTGACTGCGCATATCCATCCTCATATCTTGGCGTGTTGTAGCAACTAAACTAACTTTATTAGTTGGTTTCAATATCAAACAGCTGTTATCTGATAGCGACATTGATGCCATAATTGTTACAGTGCTTGTTCCAGTCTTTCCATATGCAGATTCAACTATAGGTGCAGTATGTTGGAGAGTTCGTCTGCACGTATACCTCAAGTGATTGCGGAGTTGCTGTGATCGGTTCCTGTCGTCTGATGCATTGTTGAGGACAGACTGTACGGTGGCAGAGATCTGAAGACAAGAGAGCTTAGTCCTTCTACCTTTCTGCAGTGGAGTGTTTTAACGTTAGAACTTTGTGATATCCAGTGTGTTAGCGAAAGGGTCAGGATTACCTTCAGTTAAGTGCTTTTGTTGTGTGTAAATGTTGCCACTTCTGTCCATGTCAACGAGCCTCAATCTGCACTATCCTATTCTATTGATAACTATTGTTGTTGTTGTCGATAATTATATCGATTAATTATAGAATGTGATGATGTACAGGGATTGATGATACAATATTTGAAATCTAAACTTGATTTGGTATAATGAAAGTTTAATTAAGACATATATGGTTGACTAAGTAAACAAGTCACAATGGATTCTGATACAGATCCGGAGGATATGAGACCTGTATTAGAGTATCTGTTTCAGGAAGGGACAGATTATCAGGGATTAAAAGGCCCAGAGCTTGAGTCACATGTTATGGACAAGTTTTTGGTCTCTGCATCGAGATCTCTAAGAGAGTTTGCTGATGAGAGATTTCAGTCAATTCCTCATGTGAGTATGGCTAAGGATCTAGCGAGATTGTTAGTTTTGGACCTTCGTCTGTTTTTGGACAAGCATATTGGTAACAAACATGATGAAATATTGAAGATTATGCGTACGTTATGGTGCGACGACATATATAGTGACCAGGAAGAAGAGTTAAAAGAGAAGAAGCAAATAGGAGATATAAAACAGAGTACACAGGAGCAAAGGGAAAGTTGCTTAAAAAGGACTGCTGAAGTGAATAAGCTACAGAAAAAAGTGACTAAACTTACAGGTGATTTATGTAAATCAAATTCTGAGCTTGCTTGTGTTCGAGCAAAATTAGACTCGGCATTAGGCAAAATTAAAGAGATGGAAGCTCAGGTGGAAAAAAAAAATGGCGAAGTTAGAAATCTGACTCAAAAAGTTCAAGAGAAGACGGAGATTGGTGGAAAATTAGAAGTTCAGATTAAGAAATATGAGAAGTTGTGTAATGAAACACTTATTGATCTGTTAAGTGACGATGTGATTTGTGGTCGCCAAATTAAAGAAAAGGATACTATATCCCTAGAGAAGGTTGATAGGCTTACGAATAGTCATGATATTGAGATTGAGAGGGTTGATAAAGAGAGAGTGAAAGAGTTAATGAGGGAGAAAGACAAATTGATTAAGATTGAAAATTTGTTAGCAGAGGAAAGCTGCAAGGTCTTAAAAGCTGAGAGTTTAAGCAAGAGATTAAGTGAACAGATTGCACTTAGAGACATTGAGATTGCAGAAGCAAGAAGAAGAATATATGGTCTGCTTGACGTAGTCTTGAATAGCAATACGTGGTCTTCTTCTGTCAATGGTGACAGGGATAGACAGAAAGTTTCGTATCATCAGACCACAAAAGCAAAAAGTCAGCCTCAGACACTTTTTGCACATTCTAAGGTCGAGAATAGTGGACGTGTATCTTTTCGGGGAAGATATAACTTTCAGCGCACTACCAATGATATTTCCAATAATATTGTTTCTTGGCGACAGTCCAACAAAGAGAATTCTACAGTAATAAGCAGTCCTGTAGATAAGGAAAGAAACAGTGCTAAATCTCAAGTCAGTGTGTTAAAAACCAACAGCGTATTTATTGACAGATCTGATAAGTTGGTTACAAGTAACAAACATACTACTGCTTGTTCCATAAAGGAAACAGATGTTGTGAAAAAAAATAAAGAGATTGTCAAACCTTCTAGTCATACCCAGTCAAGGCAGTGTGACTCATTTTTTAAACACATTACCACAAGCAAAGAAAAAAATAATTTTGATAGGAGACATAACCCTAAGGTTATAAAGTACCCAGGGAGTTCATCCTACGGTAACGTTTCTTCTCCTAAAAACAAGAAAAAATGTGACAGATCTCAACATTGTGATTCTAAAAGTTTAGAAAACTATAGCAGAAGTAATTATATGAAAGTTTATGAGTCTAGTAATAATTTTCCTGCTAAAAAGTCAGTTCTATCTGATGGACATTGTTATCTGGGAAGAAGTATTAAGAATAACTATTGTAACTGGGATTTAAATCAGTACAACGGTGTTAATAGAGCAAATAACAATGCTCTCAAAAGAAATTATACAGATTGCAACCAGGTTAACTGTGCTCCATATAAGAGCAAGATTATTAGCAATCAGAGTAATAGGAACGGTAATAGGTTCTTAAATGCTTTTGCTTGTCATGCTGATAGGTTTGAGAGATCATCTCGGTCTTGTGAAGGTAGTAAATTTTTTTCAGCCTACCGCACTGACAGCTGTGAATTATAGGTCAGGTTGTCCCTGGGACGTCTATGTTGTCTGCTATGTGACGAGAGTTGTTGACATCGCAGGAGGGCCACAACCTTACACCACGGAGTTTGGGTAATTGTAAAGTGAATTTTCCGTGTTCACTCATAATCTTACCATGGATTAAAATAGATATTTTCATTTGTATTGTCTCACACAGCGAGCGGGATCACCATTCTAATTTGACATTACCTGCGAGAGATATAGATCACTATGTACCATTTGTCCATTCAAGCGAGCCTAGACAGTACGTTAACCCACCGTGTCATGATGTCACCTTGCGTGTTGATGAGATGTTCGCAAGACCTCGAAGGAATTTTTTTTTGTTTTTTTCAAAGGTCCTGTTTATTTTTTGTTCTGTTTACAAACACTGAATGTTATTGTATTCTTTAGTATAGAACTTTATATGTTGTTAATGAAATATTATGTAATCTTTGTAACATTTGATTGCCATAATTATTTGTTGGTTGTTACTTATATGACTGTATTTTAATTATGCATTAAATAATTTCTATGCACAAACTTATTTACTGAGACAATGTAATAGTCATTTCTGTAGATAGTCCTGAGTGTTTTTATGCACTACTTAAAATTTTGGTTTTGTTTTTCATCATGGGTTTGATACCATGTTTAATTAACATATTTATATACAGATTATTTGAATTAATTGTTTAGTGAAAGGTAATTTTAAACATAACTTGTATGTATTATTAATGATTTTGCGTTGAAGTTAAGGACGTATTCTGAAACTTGGTTTCCATTTTTTCTCAATTATGACATTTGATAATTTAAACGATTCGATTTTTTGTCAGCTAGAATTAACTTAAATTTCGTATTAAATTAAGTGGGTAGAATTAACAGCGACGGCTGATACTATTGTTCATTTAAAGAATTTAGATATCTGATTATAATACATAGTTAAGATAAATAATATTACACTTATATATTTATAACTTCGTAAGCAGTTCAACAGTGTGTTAGCCCATGTAACGTTTCTGTGATGTATTTTTTTTTCTTCTTTTTTAAAAAGAAGAAAAAAAAAAAAAACTTACACGTTTTTCATGTATGTCTGTTTAAAGATAAGATTATTTTTATGTTACTCAGCTAATTTAATTGTTAGTTATTAATTATACCTACATATTACTTAGAAATAAAAATACTATTTTTATTTAACCTAGCGTTAAGAAACATTTTTTGTATTGTAATTTTTTTTGAAAAAATGTGTTTTGGACATTGTGATATTTTTTTTTCTGCGCCAGCGCTAGATTGTATGTTAAGGTTACTATTATGTAGTGACATTAATTCTTTGAAAATGTTGTGATGTTTGGATGTATTTTTTGGTTGTTAGCGCTTGACTATGCGTCAATGCGGAACGTGTGTTATCGTTAATAATTTTTTTTTTTTTTTTTTTTTGGGTGATATTTGATGTAATTTATTTTTAGTTATGTATAAGTTTATAATTTAGTTAAATTACTTATTATGCTGTGCTTGTCATTAACTTTCTTTTTTGTGTTAGTATATAAATATACTTTAGCATTTTTTGTATTTTACAATACGTTGTTACATTTAGATAGTTATTGTTAGGTGTTGTTACCAACTTTCTTTACATTTGCATCTTTACTGTCATCTCTCTTTCTTGACTATTCGTCATTTCTTTACATCTTTGCTGTTGTCTTTTCAATATTGTCTGATGTTTTGTTTATGCTTCCGTGTTTCATCTTTGATGTAATTCATACTTCTTGTATACTTTTTTTTTTTCGTGTTACGCTATTTATACTTTCATTCTTTGTAGTGTTAAATTAATTATATGACTTTAGGTAATGTAATTGGTTCTTATAGTTCTATTTGTTTTACATGTATGGAATTGTTGTCTTCAATGTCATCTTATGATTCTATTTGATGCTTATCATATTCCCATTTCATATTTTGTCTTTTCGCTTACGATAGTTTATTTTCTGTTTAGTTTGTACTATGTATACTTAATTTGCGTTTGTATTAGATTAATTTTTATTTTGGTATGTTTGAATGAGTATGTTGGATGATTTAGTCGTTATCTTACATTTATTGATGATATTTTTGTAGATGTGCTATGTTTTCTTGTCATAGGTATATTTTTGTAGGTAATTGATAGAACTTCATTAATTTTTTAAATTTTTGGGAATTAATTAAAGAGATATTTGACATAACTTCATTGACAGTTAAATTTTTGGGAGTTTATTTTTGTACGTATTTCATATAATTTCATTAACCTTTAAATTTTTGGATCTTAAATTTTCTAAAAAATGATAAATCATTTTTTCCCGGACGGTGTGGCAAACTGTTACCAGTAATTTTAATGGAAGGGGACGTGATCTGGAAAATATTAGGTGAGCAGATTAGATTATGGGTTGTCATTGCTTGAAGACGTGATTGTCTTTAATGTTATGTTAAATTGTAATAGTAGAAGTAAGGTTACACAGCGTGTGAACGCTAGTCAGTTCAATTGTGGAGGTTTGTTCACTCCGAACTGTTTTGAGATACGGGTGTTTAGCTATTTGTGGCTAGCCCGTGCAAGTAATGAGACTGAACGGTGTTTTTTAACAGCCGGGTCTCGTAGCTGTTTTTGGCGGCAGATGTGTATTCCCGTGGGCGGTGATTTTTGGGCATCGATCTGGAGAGGTCGCCCCATAGTGTGTGTTCTTGATGGTAAGCCTGTACAGTGCTGAATATAAGAGGCCATGATTTGTGTAAGGCCATTATTTCCTGATAGAGGATAATTGTGTTATGTGAAGACATGTTGATAAGTGATATTATTGCAAACTGCTGGGTGAGCAGTATTGTGAATATTTTGATAAGGATCCATTAACTTACACATGTCATATAATAGCGCTAAAAATGAGTAAAGGCGAGATTATTGCAGACTGCCGGGGATGGAGTCGTGTGAGAAATTGCTGGTAGGACTCATTAGTTTATGATAGCGTTTATGTGAGGAGTATCTGGAGGATACCATATTTATGTTAGCACGGCGGGATGTCCGGTTGCTAACGGATCCATTTATTATTATGTGAGGAGTATCTGGAGGATACCATATTTATGCAGTAGCACGGCGATGATGCGAGCCGTTTGCTATCTGTGAGGAGGCCATATTTACGGATCCATCATTATATATTATAGCGCAGGAAGAGTATCTGGAGGATACCATATTTATGCAGTAGCACGGCGATGATGTGGTCCGTTTGCTATCTGTGAGGAGGCCATATTTACGGATCCATTATTATATCTTATAGCGCAGGAGGAGTATCTGGAGGATACCATATTTATGTTAGCACGGCGGGATGTCCGGTTGCTAACGGATCCATTATTATTATGTGAGGAGTATCTGGAGGATACCATATTTATGCAGTAGCACGGCGATGATGTGGTCCGTTTGCTATCTGTGAGGAGGCCATATTTACGGATCCATTATTATATCTTATAGCGCAGGAGGAGTATCTGGAGGATACAATATTTATGCAGTAGCACGGCGATGATGCGAGCCGTTTGCTATCTGTGAGGAGGCCATAGTTACGGATCCATTATTATATCTTATAGCGCAGGAGGAGTATCTGGAGGATACAATATTTATGCAGTAGCACGGCGATGATGCGAGCCGTTTGCTATCTGTGAGGAGGCCATATTTACGGATCCAGCATTATATCTTATAGCACAGGAGAGTATCTTGAGGATGCTATTTATGCAGTAGCACGGCGATGATGTGAGCCGTTTGCTATCTTTAGAGAGGCCATGATTATTATATAACTGCCGTAGATGCAGTCTTTGTGCACTGATGTGGAGTAGAGATTTTGTAGGCCATGACTATTATATAACTGCCGTAGATGCAGTATTTGTGCACTGATGTGGAGTAGAGATTTTGTAGGCCAGGATGTGTAAGGGCCGTATGGTGTGTTAACTACATTATGAAGATTCCTGTTTCGATGTAACTGTATTCGTCTAGATCTACGTGATGTTATAATTGTAATAAACCATGATTAAAAAAATCATCAGACGTTACACCATTCCATGACTTGGTGTGTACGCTACTGTGAGTGACTGTCCTAAAACACGCTTCACCTTCTTCAACCAAAAGATAAAAATATAACTTTTATCAGGACTGTTCTATTTGGGTCTGCAGCGGATGGGATTTTAGGCCTTGACGGATCGTCTGGTTGCGGACCATGTCTCTTCATGTTACTTCAACCACTTTCCTCAGATACCTCATTTCTGAGGTTTGGATCTGGCTTTTGTGGGTTGTAGTCATTGCCCACGACTCGCATCCATATGTCAAGACTGGGACATAGGTGGAGCGGTATACAGCCATCTTTGTTTTCTTACCAACCTCTTTCTTGCTGAGGAATCCACGATTTATGGCCTGAAAAAGTCTCCCAGCCGCTGCTTTTCGAGTGGCCAACTCTTCTTTGATGCCTCCCTTTCGGTCTATAATAGCTCCGAGATATTTAAAGTGGTCGACCTGCTCCAGGACCTGTTCTCCCAACTTAATCTGATGTTTTCTTTCTTCTCGTGATATCACCATGGATTTTGTTTTAGATCTGCTTATGACCATCCCTCTCTTCTCCAGCTCTTCCTTCCAGACTTGCAGGTTGGATTGGAGATGTGCCTCTGATTTAGCAATCAGGGCAACATCATCAGCAAATGCCAGCTCCGAAATATAGACCTGTCTCATCTTCCAGTACCCCACTGAATACTTTCTTGTTCTCTCCTTACATGCCTTGATGACATCGTCCATAAGGAGTATGAAGAGGTAAGGTGATAGGATATCACCTTGTCTTACACCAGTGGTGGTCCTGAACTCTTCTGACTTATGGTTTGCTGTCCTCACATAATTTCTGCAAGACTTGTAGAAGCTCTGTATAGCATGAATCAGAGGTGCTGGAATATTCTTCCTTGCCAAACAGTCCCAAAGTTTGCTCCAGGGGACCCTGTCAAACGCCTTTTCCAGATCTATGAAACAAAGATGGATCTCACTCTTATACTCAAGGGCCTTTTCACTCAGCTGTCTGAGTGTGAAGATTAGGTCTTGAGTACTTCGGTTTGCTCGGAATCTGCACTGGACCTCATCCAATTGTGGCTCAGCTAGGCGTCGGAGTCTCTGCTCTAGGATTCTAGAGTAGATTTTACCAGGGACACTGAGAAGGGATATGCCTCTATGGTTTCCACATTGTCGATTGTCACCCTTTTTGAAAATTGGTGTTATGATGGCAATCTCCCAATCCTTTGGTATGGTCTTGTTGCACCATGCTGCCTGTAGGACCTTTAAGAGTAATAGGTCGCCTGATGCTCCCATGTACTTAACCATTTCTGGTGTTATACCATCATGCCCTGCTGCTTTGCCCATCTTGATTTTCTCTAGTGCTGCCCTCAGTTCTTCCATCTTTATGTCATCTTCACCATCATTGGTTTCCTCTTCTGTGTCAGTGGTTATCATTTCTGATGCTTCATCATGCTCACCGTCCAGGAGTTCTGAGAAATATTCTTTCCATCTTTCCATTACTTCCTTCGGGGCAGTAAGCAATTTGCCTTGCTTGTCCTTTATAAATTTGAGAGGGCATTGTTTTTCTTTCCTCATGTTCTTTAGGGTCTTATAGAACAATTTCTGGTTTTCTTGTGCATCTTTTCTAGCTTTTCTCCAAATTCTTCCCAGGACTTCTGTTTTGCTGCTAGCACTTTGTTCTTTGCTTCTGTTCTGAGTGTCACATATTCTCTATATTTTTCCATTTGTCCTGTTGTGTTTTTAGCTCCTAAGTATTGTTTCCATGCCATTTTCTTCTCTCTTATTTTCTCTTTGACTTCCTCTGTCCACCAAGGTGTCCTCTTTCTCTGGTTCCCAAGTCGGACTTCACCGCATGCTTCTGCAGCAGCTGTCTTTATGATATCCTTGAATTTATTCCAGAGGGTTTCCAAGTCATCAGGTCGTTCTTCTGTGTTGCTCACTGCTGTAGCAATAAGCCCCTGATATCTGGTCTTAATTTCTGGCTCTCTCAGCTTGTAGGTCCTAATGCTCATTTCTCCTGCTCGTTTACTTGGTTTCTTGCGTGATGTTGGGCAGTTCCTAGGCTGAGCAACTCTTTCAGTTGTTCGTTTGATTGTTAGCAGGTAGTGATCACTTCCAATCTCTGGCCCCCTCCAGACTCTTGCATCTCGGACATATCTGAATGAGCTTCTCCGAACAATGGCATAGTCGATCACTGACTTCTCATTCTTGGTTGGTTCACATCTAGTGTATGCATGTATGCGCTTATGGGGGAACTTTGTGTTTGTAATGATCAGATTCTGCTCACTGCAGAATCTAAGGAGTCACTTTCCATTGTCATTGAGAGTATCTTCTCCATATCTTCCGATAACTCCACCCCATCTAGCATGGTCATTTCCAACTCTGGCATTAAAATCTCCGAGCATAATAACTTCATCTAGGCAGTCATCCACTGTCCTTTGAAGCAGCTCGAAGAATTCCTCCTTGACCTCTGCTCTCTCATCCTCATTTGGCCCATACACTATGACCAGGTTGACTATGGTTTCTCCTTCTTTTAGTTTTACAACCATAATGCGCTCCGAGACAAAGTTCCATCCCTTGATACTATCTTTTTGATTTTGGGCCACAATGCAACCCACGCCCCCTTTAGCTCTTTCAGATATGGGTACACCACTGTAGAGCAACGTGTTGCCATCGAGATCCATGACTCCTTGTCCTTTTTTCTTCATTTCCGTTATAGCCAGGATTTCTAGTTTTGCTTTCCTCATCTCTTCCACCAGCTCCTCTTCCTTCCCATTTATACTTCTTGTGTTCCAAGTTCCATAAGTCATAGTCCGTAGTCCGTTCCAGTTCGTCGCCTTTAGAATCAGTCCGGTTTTCTCTCTTGTAGTTCGCGTAATCATGATTTAATGCAAACAGGTGATTGGCCTGTTGTGCCTTTGCATGGTGGAGAGGCTGCCTCCTTACGGCCTCCATGCAGGCCGCCCTCCTCCTTTTTCATCCGGGCTTGGGACCGGCATTGGCGGAGTTATAAATAAGATACACAAAGGAAAATCGGCAGGCATGAACAACATAAAGATAGAAATGATAGAAGCCATGGAGAGTTTTGGTTAGATACAATCCCAGATCTGTGCAACAATGTATACAATACAGGGATATATACCACATAACCTGAAGACATCTTTGTAACTCTGCGCAAAAAAACCTAAAGTAACAGAATGTTTAGACTTTAGAACAATCAGCCTGATAAGTCACACAATTAAAATATGGGTCACAAGGATGATAAATCAACATTAAAGATAAGAATGAATGGAAAAATCCAGGAACAAGTCAAGAGTTTCTCATATCTTGGTCATACGAGGGAAGGTAAAAAAGTAATGCCTCCTATGTTTTATGTATGTAAATACTGCATCGGTGGGCAATTTGTAAATTTAGCAGGATTCCTCAAACACTCTTCTGCGCTGTATAGCATTACCAACCTGTTTCAGTAACAGGTGGCACCACTGTAACAGTTTAAAAATGGCTGCCAAAGACATTCGGTTAAAACAACGTTATGTCATAGAATTCCTCAATGCTGAAGGCGAGACCCCAATTGGCATCCACGAACGTTTGAAGAATGTTTATGGAGATTCAACAGTGGATGTTAGCACTGTCCAATGTTGGGTACATCTTTGTGACGAAGCTGAAGTAGGTCAATCCTCAATGGCTGACGCAAAGCGGACTGGCCGTCCGTCTACCGCAGTGACTCCACACAACATTCATCGAGTTGATGGCATCATTCGTGGTGACTGTCGGGTAACACTGCATGAACTTTCTTCCATGTTGTCCATTAGTAAAGGCAGTGTCCAGAACATCATTAAAGACCTAGGTTATTCAAAAGTTTGTGCACGGTGGGTACCCAGAATGTTGACAGACAGACATAAAGAAACAAGGAAAACCATAGCCATCAACCTCCTGCACCGTTACGAAACTGAAGGAGAAGAGTTGGCTGGACATTATTACCACATCCCCCTTACAGTCCCGATCTTGCACCTTCTGACTTCCATCTGTTTGGATCACTGAAAGAAGATCTTCGCAGACATCACTTTGAGGACACCAAGACCCTTAAACGCGCCGTACACCAGTGGTTTAGGAAAAAGGACACACATTTTTACCGTGCGGGGATACATGCCTTTGTGAGAAGATGGACAAAAACTGAAACAAATAACGGAGACTACATTGAGAAATAAATTTTTGAAGTTCAGACTAGGGGCTACATTTCAATGTGAATTTTATCTGTTTTTTTGCCTATTGAATGAAATTAAAAATTACGAGGCATTACTTTTTGACCATCCATCGTATAATAACAGAAGATGGCAGATGTGAAAAAGAAATTTAAAAAAAGAATAGAAATGGCCAAAGCTACAATGTACAATGTGAGACAATACTGACATCTAAACAATTAACTCACCAATTAAAAGTAAGAATCATCAAATATTATATATGTATTCTTCATTACTGTGTGCTGTAGAAACAAGGACAATGAACAAGCAATAATTGAGGCTCTCGAGATGTGGATATATAGAAAAATGGGGCACGTCTCATGGAAAGAGATGAAAACAAAAAAAGAGGTCATAGAAGACATATGAATGAAAAGAGTATTAATGAAGTAAATCATAATTAGGCAGCTAAAATATGTGGGGGAGCCGCGGTAGCACAGTGGTTAGTGCACTGGCTTACTAGCTCGGTGGTCCATGGTTCAATCCCCAGTTGAGGTGGGATTTTTTAGACCACAAACGGCTCTGGGGTTGAACCAGCCTCATAAATTGGGTATCAGAGCAACTCTGGGAAGGTTAAGGCGGCCGGTGTGAAACTGACCACATCACCCCTAGTGTGCCGATGGTCAAGAAAATATGGGCCTAACACCATATTCCCAATATGCCTCAATGGGCGTGTAACGGGATCCAACCCCTCCCTAAAATATGTGGGTCATATAAAAAGACATAACACCTTACTGAAGACCATAATAGAAGGCAGAGTTGAAGGCTACATGCAAGAGCAAGGCGAATCTATAAGTGGGAAGATAAAATCAAGACATGGACAGGAAAGAGTCTTTCTGAGTACACCATCAAGACAAGAGACAGAAGACATTGGAGATCCATTGTAGCTGACTTTGTTGTCGAGTTGGCTGCTGATGATGCAGATGAGTAATTTTGTGCCTTATATTGGGCTTGTGATACTAAGTGTTTGGCTGGTTTTCTTTTAACTGCATAATTTATGTCAGAATCATTAAAAACTTTCTTGGAACTAGCAAATGATTCATCATATGTTTCGAGTACAGCCAGCTATTTTAAGTAATATTTCCTTTAATACGTAAAAAATACCATATAGCTCCCCACAGAGCATATGCCTTCAACTAACACATGCCAAGTCCTCCTGTCACATGCCATCAGCTCAAGTTTTTTTTCACATTTTCCTCATCATTTAGTCGGCAACCCAGACTCCTTTCGGTTTCCTCTGGGTTGCTTCATGCGCCTTCTTTCCAGAGGACCTCCTTCTGTCTGTGATGGCTGAGTTGATTTACATTCTGTATTTTACTTAAGGATGTAGAATCGTACACATATCTTTTCAGTAATATAGACAAAGTTGGAGGGACATACAATGATATCAAAATAAGAATACAAAAAGCAGGAGCTTTCATTGCATGGGAAACATATGGAGAACAAGAGAAATCAAGTCCAACACGAAAATAAGAATCTTCAACTCAAATGTCAAGTCAGTCCTATTGTATGGCTCTGAGACATGGAGAGTTGATGACAAGAATCAGACAAGTGCTAGTGGAACAAGAGTTGAGAAGAAGACACTGGATCAGACTCACATTGAGGAAACCTGTTGATAGCATTACAAGGCAGTCCTTGTAACTGGATAGAGGTGAAAATGATGAGGAAAACTTGGAAAGAATTGAGCAGATGGCACAGGACAGGAAGACTTGGCATGTGTTTGTTGAAGGCCTATGCTCCTTGGGGAGTTAAAGGGTATTGATTGATTTTACTTCTCCTTAGTGTTTGTTGACGTTTTTGAGGTAAACATTTTTGTGGGATGGGATAACCAGCCCCATGCCCAATCCTTCTTAGTCTCTTTTTACGACATGCCTAGTAGGGTACTGTGTTACTGCTCTTTGCTCCCTTTTCAAGCCTCAGTATCACACGGGTGTTACTAGCTTGGCTACAGTAAAACATGGCGCCTATATTACTGTATTTCCAGCATAATTCGATGAATATTTGGAAATGCATGGCAGGGAAGTTAATATTCTTGTTTGTTGAAACTAGAATTAGCTCATTTATACCTAGTGAATTATATTTTTGTTTTTCGTTAATATTTATGAGCTACTTTTATATGTTTTTTACTTCATTTTGCAATCATGGCTTTCAATGTAGTTTATAGGTCAGAGGTGAAATATCTAATGTCATTTTGACATGAATTTTTATTTAGTTTAAATTTATTAGTATTGTTAGCATTAGTTAGAATATTTTGAATTTTAAGTGAACAAGTTTACTATTATTATTATTAGCCATGCCTATGCTAACAAGGTTAAAAACAGGCAGTATTCAACAGAAGTCATGGGCAGATGTGGTCAAAATTACTGATCACAATTCAGAGACTATTTACAGAGAAATATTTGTTTGAATGATGGGATAAAGAAAAATAGATATTGCATCTTACTAAGACAATGGACAGAGAGAATTGCTTATGTTTTAGCCACAAGGTCTCTGTCAGAGACAAACAAACAGAAACAGATGAGAAAGAAAGTGAGAATTAAGTTACATATGTATTAAAAAGGTTGAAATGAAGAACAGTGGGAGTGTTTCAATGTCATCCTAATAAGTCAGAAACTTTGTTAGGGTTTAAGATTTCTAAACCTAACCCTTACCCTTTATTACTGCATCTCTGAATGCACCAGACAGTGGAACAAGCAAAGACATCAACAACAGAATGAATAAAGTGAGAACAGCCTTTGCTAGTCTAAACATCTAGAAGTCCTCTCAGTACAGCACAAACTTACTTACTTAGTCGTTCCCCTTCTACCGTGAGGTGTAGAGGTTTGGAAGAGAGAGCGCCAGACTATCTTATCGGCAGTCTTCCTCCTGGCCTGGTTCCTTTCTAGTCCTCGGTCCTTCAAAGATTGTCTAATGTTGTCCTCCCAGCGGACTCTGGGTCGTCCTGAGGGTCTAGATCCCTGGCTCTTTGTTTCCCATGCTTGTCGTGGTAGCCGGTCTTCTCCCATTCTGCAGACATGGCCAAACCATCTTAGTTGGGACTGTTCTATTTGGGTCTGCAGGGAGTGGGATTTAAGGCCTTGACGTATTGTCTGGTTGCGGACCATGTCTCTTTTTGTTACTTCAACCACCTTCCTCATATACCTCATTTCTGAGGTTTGGATCTGGCTTTTATGGGTTGTAGTCATTGCCCATGACTCGCATCCATATGTCAAGACTGGGACATAGGTGGAGCAGTATACAGCCATCTTCGTTTTCTTACCAACCTCTCTCTTGCTGAGGAATCCTCGATTTATGGCCTGAAAAAGTCCCCCAGCTGCTGCTTTTCGAGTGGCCAACTCTTCTTTGATGCCTCCCTTTCGGTCTATAATAGCTCCGAGGTATTTAAAGTGGTCGACCTGCTCCAGGACCTGTTCTCCCAGCTTAATCTGATGTCTTCTTTCTTCTCGTGATATCACCATGGATTTTGTTTTAGATCTGCTTATGACCATCCCTCTCTTCTCCAGCTCTTCCTTCCAGACTTGCAAGTTGGATTGGAGATATGCCTCTGATTTAGCAATCAGGGCAACATCATCAGCAAATGCCAGCTCTGAAATACAGACCTGTCTCAACTTCCAGTACCCCACTGAATACTTTCTTGTTCTCTCCTTACATGCCTTGATGACATCGTCCATGAGGAGTATGAAAAGATAAGGTGACAGGATATCACCTTGTCTTACACCAGTGGTGGTCCTGAACTCTTCTGACTTTACAACACAAACACCAAATTAAAATTATATGAGAGCTGTGTACTTTCTGTGCTTCTCTATGGTGTGGAATGCTGGAGTGTAACAGAGAAGGAAATGTCGAAATTGTCCTCTTTCCACAGTCTGCCTGAGGAAAATTCTCTGAAACTTTTGGCCAAATACCATCACCAATCAAGAACTGCTTACTCTGAGCAACCAAGAGGACATGCACACCATCATAGCTGGCAGACGTTGATGCCATCATAAGAACAGCTATGTTATGGACCCCTCAAGGAAAGCAAAATAGAGGCCAACCAAAAACAACTTTGCGTAGAAATGTGGAGGCAGAGATGCAAAGAATGAACCAGAGCTGGGGCACTGCACGAAGGATTGCTGCCGACCGAGCAAAGTGGAAGCAGTTTGTTGCTGTCCTACAAGGTGCCACCAGGTGTGATGGCCACTGACTGCTTTGACAGTCGCAGCTAAGGATCAAAGAAGAAGAAGAATGCTGTTTTTAAGGCTGCAATGAACACATCCCACTGTTCTTCACTTCAAACTGTTAGAAATATAAAAATGATATCATCCATAAATGGAAGTAGCTGATGTCACTTTTGTGGATTCCAGAATTACGTTTTATTGCGAAAAAACCATACAGCACCTTTACTTCCTTTACTATCAAAGAAATGTGTACGGATCCATCTGAGACCAGAAATGCTTCAAGTCTTGATTCTTTTGTGTGAAATACTGCATACAAAGTGTATGTCATGCACATACAACAGCAAAGGAAAATTCTAAATAAAAAATGTAACTTAGGTCAAACAAATGCTTATAACCACAATTAACCAGATTGGCAAGCACAATACTGAAAGGGATAAAAGAGAACATAAAAAGACTTAGAGCAGATGGCACAGGACAGGGAAGCTTGATGTCAATTTGTTGAAGGCCTGTGCTCCACACAGAGCTGAAGGGTAATAATGAATAAACGAAGCAAAGTCAATGAAGCAAAATCAATGAAGCAAAGTCAATGAAGCAAAGTCAGTGAAGCAAAGTCAATGAAGCAAAGTCAATGAAGCAAAGTCAATGAACAAAGTCAATGAACAAAGTCAATGAACAAAGTCAATGAACAAAGTCAATGAAGCAAAGTCAATGAGCAAAGTCAATGTAGCAAAGTCAATGTAGCAAAGTCAATGAAAAAAGTCAATGAACAAAGTCAATGAAGCAAAGTCAATCATACATGCCACACGCTATGGTTTACCCATAATCTGTACAAGGTGTTTGCGTTTTCAGATGTGTACGGCCCGTACACAATGTCTGTACGGGTTTTTTCACCTAATTATTAAATATACATATAAATCGATCGTCTTGTGCCACTAAAATAGCCGTAATTTGCGTCATGAGATTCGGCGAGATTTTAAGCCAAGTGGATAAAAAAAATCAACCAATGAAAATCAAGCTGCCTTTTTTTCAATTGCTGCGGGATGTGCAGTTGTTCATTTACCATTTTTCGCTAATGCTAGCTTCTGGTTACTGATTATTTGAACGATTACGCAGCACTGAGTTCTTTTCGGAGTCGAGCATATTTTTTAGTATTAATTTCCAGTTTAGTATTGGTAAGTAATTCATTTTTTTTTTAAAAATATTACAATAACATTGTTTAGATGAAGTTAGATTTAACTGTCAGATAACTTAGGCCTATGCTTTCTTTTCCCATAAGATTTAGCATAGCCTAATTTATTATTTATGGCTGCTTAAAAAAAAAAGGCGGATACCACTTCATATTATTTGATTTCACTAAAACTTGTAGAAAGTGCGTAAGAAATGTAAATTTGAATAATAATACAATACAAATTATGGGTAATATCGGAATGACAGTTGCCGAATGCTCTGCATGTATTTTCGTACCATTTAGGCTAGTAACACTAACCTTAAATCTAAATGGTACAAAAATACATGCGAAGCATTCGGCGTCCGATATTACCAAATTATGAAACTGAAAAAAAAAAACACACACAAAAAAGCAAGGCAAATTTGCATCTTTACCCGATCAGAGAAAAGTTTAGCCTATTTGGAGTTAGGCCTACTTCTCGTCTTAGTTTTAATTTCATTTCTTTAAAAAACAATGCGATTTTGCCTTAGGTGATCATCATTACGGTCAACTAATGATTTAGACTATATTTATTAAATAATTAATTACTATCAATGTTTGACTGACACTAAAAGTCGTATGGGTAGGTCTATTTAAAGCTACCAGTTGGGCTATAACGGCTATTCCAATTATTGAAGTTCGGTAGAAACTAGTTGCGCCAGTTTATATTTTCATTGCTAGCTTTAAAAAAATATATATATATATATATATATTTGATTTAAGATTCCTAGACCTAACCCATAACGCTTATTACTGGTCTCTTTAGACCTATACTTTTATTAGGCACTATAGAACAGACACCAAACTGTTCTTCATTTCCACCATAAATTGTATTAATTTTTTTTGCAGAAATAGACTAAATGATGATACAGTCAGTGCATTTCTACAATGCAAAATAAATTCTAACTCCTGTTGTTTAGGTTTTAAAGCAAGTGAAGCCATGCTTAAAAAGGCAAAGGGCGCATGTCACTATGATGGTGCAGAACCATCTAATTGAATATATTTTTACATGAATTAACTCTTTTGTTACATTTTTCAGTCTTTGTACAGGTTTTGCGGGTCTTTGTACAGGGTTTTTGGATTTTTTTGTACAGGTTTTTCATGTCTGAGGTGTGGCATGTATGGTCAATAAACAAAGTCAATGAAGCAAAGTCAATGAACAAAGTCAATGAACAAAGTCAATGAACAAAGTCAATGAAGCAAAGTCAATGAAGCAAAGTCAATGAACAAAAACTACAATTAAAACACATCTGTGCAAGTAAAACCATTTTAATAATTTAGAGCTTAATTCATGATATATACAACATATTTTTTTTTCCATGGTTAAATCTGCTCACTTTCTTTAAAAAAAACTCAATAACAAAATGTAAATTGTAATATTAATACAGAGAAAAAAACCATTTAGACATCACATCTTGACATTGTTACCAGCAACTAACACCCCAGGCCCAAAATGAAAACAATAGAAAAAAAATGGTAGGTTGTTTATATTCATTATTGAATGAATTCTAAAAAAACATTTACTGGTCACAGCTGGCTCTTATAATCAAGGTGAGCTCATATGTCTGGAACTGGCTTTTATATTCAACATACAGCTCATATTCACAGACACACTGCAAGACTCATAACTATGTAACCGTAATGCACTCAAACATTTAATATCAAATTTATATCATAAATACAACCTTAATGAAACAAACAAGATATCCAACTTCTTTCATAACTCAGACTTAAAAAATAGATAAAATTCAAGACATGCTGTTTCATGTTGACTATTTTGAAAATTACATCTACTTTACCTGAAAATCTGTAGCAAGCTTTTCCAAACCTTTCACATACAAAATATAATCTTGCTTGAATATGCAAACTTTCTATCTTTGTTGGATTCCATTTTTCTTATAAAATCAAAGAAACTAAGCACTTTAAGAATGTAAGCTACTGAAGTCTATAAAACCTTGTATAATTCTTTCTGTGCTCTTCATTTCCCACTTTCTGCATACATCATCATCAGTTGCCATCTCCACAACGGAGGTTGGCTGTAATGGATCTCCAACGTCTTCTGTCTCTTGTCTTGGTGGTACACTCTGATAGACTCTTTCCCGTCCATCTCTTGATGTTATCTTCCCACTTATAGCGCTGTCTTCCCCTTGCACGTTTACCTTCAACTCTCCCTTCTGTTATGGTCTTCTGCAAGGTGTTATGCCTTTTTATGTGGCCAAAGTATTTTAGCTGCCGAACTTTGACCTCTCTCATTAGTTCTCTTTTCATACCTAGATTTTCTAGGACCTCCTTATTTGTTTTCATCTCTTTCCATGAGATACGCCCCATTCTTCTATATATCCACATTTCAAGAGCCTCAATTCTTTCTTCCAAATGCTTATTCATCGTCCATGTTTCTGCACCATACAGAAATGCAGAATATATATAACACTTTATGATTCTCAGTTTTAATTTATGAGATAACTGTTTGGATGTCAGTATATGTTTCATGTTGTTGAATGTAGCTTTGGCCATTCCTATTCTCTTCTTGATTTCTGTTTCACATCTGCCATCTTCTGTTATTATATGACCAAGATATACGTAGCTCTTGACTTGTTCCAGGATTTTCCCATTTACGCTTATCTTTAATGTGGGTTTATCGTCTGTTTTGCTAATTATCATAGTTTTAGTTTTTTTTCAATATTAATGTCGAGTCCATATTCATGACTTATACTGTTCACTTGCTTCACTAGTTCTTGTAACTCCTGTTCGCTTTCAGCTAACAACACGGTATCATCTGCATATCTAAGGTTGTTTATTGATCTTCCACTGATGTTCAGTCCTGGTATTTCCTGTATCTGTTTGAAAATTTTTTCGGTGTATAAATTAAATAGGCAGGGGGACAGCACACAACCTTGTCTGACACCTCTTTTTATGTCTATGTATGGTGAATAATTCCTTCCCGATCTTACTGTGGCAGTTTGCTCCCAATAAAGGTTACTGAGTATTCTTATATCTTTTCCATCAATACCTATGTCTTTGAGGCATTCAATTAATTATTTTCTCATGATGGATTCTGTCAAAAGCCTTCTTATAGTCAATGAAGCACATATACATACTTTTTTGGACCTCTGTATATTTTTCTGCTAATCTTCTTAGGCAAAATATTGCCTCTCTTGTTCCACTGTTCCGTCTAAAAAAAACCAAACTGTTCTTCTTGGATTTCGCTGTCTACTTTACTTTTTATTCTTTCCTGTATGATTTTGAGCAGTATCTTAATTGCATGACTCATCAGGCTGATTGTTCTGAAGTCTGAACATTCTGTTGCATTTGGTTTTTTGGGCAATGTTATAAAAACTGATGTCTTCATGTCGTGTGGTAAATATCCTGTATTGTATATATCATTGCATATTTCTGTGATTGTATCTATACCAAAGCTCTCCAGAGCTTCTATCATTTCAATGTTTATGTTATCCATGCCTGCTGATCTTCCTTTTTGTATCATATGAATGGCATTCTCTACTTCTGATCTGAGAATGTGTGGGCCTTCATTAGAATCTGGTGATGGTTTTTTTACCTCTGTTGTCCTCGAATAGTTCTTTTACGTATTCTGCCCATCTGTTTGATATGTCTTTCTCATCAAGTAATATTACACCATTTTTGTTCTTGATACAGCTTCCTCCTTGTGCAAACCGCGACCGATTTGATAATTTCTTTATTTCTTCATGCATATCTCTTGTCATGTGCTTCGCTTCCAAGTCTTCTATTTCCTTACATTTTGTTTCTATCCACCGTTCTTTTGCTTCTCTACACATAGCGTACAAGAAAGTTAAATCTTTTACGCTGTACATGGATATCTGTAAAAAGGCAAATTGGTAAAACCGGCTTTATAGGTGCACAAGGATGAAGGCTTGGCTGATGAAAGATCCAGGTGAACCTAAACTTTCTCACAACATGCCCATGAAGGTAGATTTCCTCCCTCATATATGTTTGTTGTCTTATTCCATTGTTTTGTGCGTCATGCAGAACAAAGTGTGATAACACTAAAAACTGATGGAACAATGATATAGAAGATGACAAAGAGAGAAGATAATGGAGCAATCTAATAACATGGAATGCAAGAAAATTAATAGCAGAATAAAATAAACAACACCTTGAATCAGAAGCTGTGCAGAGACATGATCATTCATGCCATTAGGCACAACACATCAAGAAGATGAAGAATAAACAAAACAAAATGATAATTGATAAATAAACAACAAAAGAAATACAAAAAATAAAACTAAATTTTATGAACTAAATTAACATTTTCGAAGTCCATTATTAAATTTATCTTTTGTTTTTGGGGGGTGTTGTCCTGTAGTTTCCATGTACTGTGTGAGCTGAAGAAGATATTTTTGCAAAATTGTCCTTTTATCTATTCTTGTGCACCTGTAAAACTGACATTCAGATAATACTGGTTTGTTTTAACCCATATTCCAGTATCAGTTTTACTGCAATATTGCTTACCAATGCTCCACCATCACATTACAACAATCACATCACCTATTAAATTAATGGAAGGTGTTCTCCACACTTAAAAGAGTATTTTCTGTCAATCTTAATTCTGCTACTTAAAAACACATAAACTAAAGAATTTAAATATTTGGTTTTGTTGGCACCTCAAGTGGATACAGCAATTGCTTTTTGCGGCAAAGGGACTGAGTTCAAAACCAGGTAGCATCACACTTAAATCTATCCTCATGTTCTAGTCTAACCAGCAAGGAATGGACCTGACCACTCCACCTCATAAAGTTGAGACCTGGTGTTTGTGAAGTCTCTAACACTTGACTCCCCTACAGCATATCTGATATGGGACTACCTTTACCTCTGCCTTACCTGGAATGCTAGTGAGTCAGTTCAAACACATACTACCAAAAGTTTTCAGACTGCATCATCAGCACCTTGTCCTCATCATATCCAGCTGAACATTAAGCAAAGTAAAAATAAACTCTTCATCCAGACTTGTTCTATGCTTGCCCATCTTAAGTAATGTCAATTCCATTATGGAATTTCATGACAGTGGTTTATTTCTAAGAATTTCTGTGTATGCATTTACCTCCTCTGTGCCTGTGAATGGAGTTCAGCACACTGCCTATCTTGCTTATGTCTCCTTTTTATCTAATATACTGTATGGAGGCTCTGATGATCTAGTTTTTCATTACAATATACTTATTCTTAATTTTGTGATCAGGCACTGTTAATGTATGCTGTTATTAGTGTTATACTACCTTGTAATGTTGCATCGCCCTTAAATTAATACTCTAAGTACGTTGGAGAATGTTTGAGTAACAGTAATAAAAGATGAGCAAGAGGAAGGAAGAATGCAAGAGGGGACTGGGTGCTCGATTTTCAACCCTTGGAAAATTAATTTCTTTCGTATATGTCTATCTAACTATCTACCTTGTCTGATTCTGCTCTTGAGTTCGGGAAGGCAAAGACAGCGGGGAAAGTAACTGGTTACCCCACCTCATGATGATGGACCTAGTATTGTGAAGGTTTACAAATTCACTCATTGCAGCAGTATCTGCCATGGGACCCAAAGCTGCTCACCTTTCGCATACACTGGAAAACACACTGGAGTCCCTAATCATTCTGTAGCAGACTGTTCAAATATTTCACGAGTTCTTATAACACACCATCTGATTATATCAAATCACTGTCTAATATACTGTATGAGGAATTCGATTTTTATCAGTCTTGTTGTTTGTTTTTTTTTTTTTTTTCATTAAAATGTTTTTTAAATATTTCTTTAAAAAACATACTTTTATTATGACGATTATTGCAAATGTATGATGTTATATTACTTTTATAATGATAAATGCCTAAATAATGCTAAAAGTAAATGTGAGGATGATAGGATACTGTATACATGATGAGAGCGAGAGGAATGGCAGAATGTCAGACGGGCCTGCGTGCCCAATTCTTAACCCTTTGAAAATAAAGTTCGTTCGTTCCTTTCATGCACAGAACATAACCGATCCACCTCCAGTATGATGTCCTTTATTCTTATTGTCAATTTCTGTTTATTTACTTTCAGCTCAGCTTACTTAAGTACTGATTTAGAAGGTATCCCAATTTTTAAAAATGTGTGCTATGGTAAAAATGTATTAAAACAGCTTCATTAGATGTGAAGAAAACAAAAAGCTGTCAGAATGTTATAAGTTACAGGATGACATTATTACATTCTAACTGTTATGCAGAATGGTAGAAATTTCAGGTATGAGTTAACGTTTGTGTGAACACAACAATGGCAGTCAAACTGAACAGCTGAAACAAATCAATTATGGGACCAGATCTCCTGTCTAGCTGGAAGGTATTTAGTGTTGCTACTTGCGCAGTGCCTGTGAGGGGAAAGAGAAAGTATATCAAAAGTTGCATAAATACATATCAAAGACTTTACTATGGTCTATATCAAAAACCTTTACATCATGTCAAAGAGTATCGTT
Organism: Oreohelix idahoensis; assembly: GCA_024509875.1. Lineage (NCBI taxonomy): Eukaryota > Metazoa > Mollusca > Gastropoda > Stylommatophora > Oreohelicidae > Oreohelix > Oreohelix idahoensis. Next base: position 196,930 of record JAMPIV010006730.1, read on the forward strand.
ACTTGTATTTTAAACTATGTTAATGAGGTTTCCATGTCTTATCTCTGAAGGATAGTTCTATAATTTATTTCAAACACTTGGTTTATTACAATCTGTTAAAACTGGCAATAACCTGTCAATAATGACGAAAGTAAATAAAAAAACTAATATTTTTTAAAAATATTTTTAAATTCAATATAAAAGTTCTTTGATGACTTTTTTTGTGAAAGTGCGTGGATTTGTTTCAAAGAATGTTCCCTGATAAAAGAGTTTTTAACAAAAACTTTCAAGTTTTCATGATTTGTTCCTCGGGTGAGGGCGACATAGAGCTGGCCGTGTCTGAAAACAGGTTCAGGAAGGAAAACTTTTACGTGATCAAAAGATTGTCCTTGCGCCTTATTGATTGTCATCTTATCATTTTGATCCATAATAATAAGTCTGCAATACTTTAAATTAAAATTTTGTTTTCAAGAAACAATCAAAAACTTACATTTTAAGGTTACTTTTAACAAAATGATGAGTTAAATCCGTTTCTGGAATGAAACTGGGTTCTACACCGACTTTTTTTCATTGAGTGTTACTATTTTCAGGAGAGTACATATAAGGGAAACAATACAATTAATGTCTAGCTTTTAACCACAGTTGCATCCCTTAGATGTGACCGATGTACAAACAGAGAGAATTATGGATTTTGATGATGACGATAATGATATACTGTGAAAATTTATGTCAAGAGGTATTTATTGCTAGGACTTATTTCAAAATGTACTTTTATGATTTCTGTCATTCATGTGTATTATTTTCTGTATCAAAGACGGTACAGAAATTATTATTAACATGAAGGACATTTACTAATATGCTATATGTCACTGACATAATCATTGATATCAATAAGGAAATATTTACAAACCACGCTAACATTTTTATTAGGATAAAAATTCTTATAAACTGAAACCCACTGAAAAATTAGCTACTATTGCTCTTTCATCTTGAACCTTTAATTATTTACATTTATTGAATTATTTCTTCAAGACAAAATTTCAATTTAAAGTATTGCAGACTTATTATTATGGATCAAAATGATAAGATGGCTGCAAAACGAGCTGCAGATGCTAAGAGGAAGAGACGATCGCGTCAATCACAACAATTAAGCGAGACTCTAGGAGAAGTCATCACAGAACTTTTATATTGAATTAAAAAGTATTTAAAAAATATATTACAGTTTTTGATTTACTTCCGTCATTATTGACGAGTTATTGCTAGTATTAAAATAAACAACAATAAGCATCCATTCTAAAATACACAGATACTTCACTGCATTTTCATTTTCAAAATTTTGATAACCTAACAGAATATACCAAAACATACTCTCAATCAAGCCAGAAATTTAGGTCAAAAGCTGAAAGTGCCACACAAAAAAAGTATGAGTTATGTGCAAAATTTCAAGAGGAGCTTTCATTACATTGGGAACTACGAGTATGGAGATCAAGAGAAATCAGATCCAACACAAAAATAAGAATCTTCAACTCAAATGTCTTGTCAGTACTATTATATGGCTCTAAAACATGAAGAACAACAAGAACAACAACCAAAAAGCTACAGACTTTCATAAATGGGTGCTTGTGTAAAATAGAAGGATTAAAATGGTATGACAAGGTTACCAAAGTGGAACTGATGACAATAACCAGACAACTGCCAGTGGAACAAGAGATGAGTAGAAGAGGGTTATGAATGAATGAATGTGCAAAATTGTGTCTGCTTTTATTATTATCAATAATTTTTAAGTTTAATATTTTCTGAAAAATGCACTTAGTCCCATTTTTAATCATAATGAATATTATGTAATTTTGTAACCATGCATTATGCCATCAGAAAGTACACTATCAAATAGATTAATTGGACCAGGTACAGGTCCATAACACCTTATTCAAAATTCAAAAAGCTCTGAAAATTGGAAGTTTTGTGTGTGTGCATTATCACTTGTGTGCATGACATAACCTTACATTTCACATACAGTAGAACTCCTATTATCCTAAATAATTTGTGACAAGGGCAGAACGGATAATCAAAATTTCAGACAACTGGATGAATGAAAAAACACTCTTATCCATGTAAATAACATTTTATTAATTATTTAGTCTTCATTAAACATTATCACATAAAATGAGTCTTAAAATGATCTGTCCAGCTGATCTTTTGTGCTTTGCTTCTTCTACTTTGACATTTTCAGCCTTTGTCATTGTTTGTTTTTTCTTCTAGAGCTACTTTCACAAATACAAAATACGTACTGAAGAATTCACTCACTATTTTTAATATCAGAAACTGTGACTGTGTGACACCAAATCTTTCGACAATTTTCTCGAATTCTCCATTTTTCAAAAATTAATTGTCGTATTACCACACTGTCCAACAGCATCCAAACAACACATTTTCTTTTATTTCATAATGTAAATTGTCTAGCATCCACTAGAAGTATTGGTTTTGAAAATGAAACATAACACTAAACTGACTACATTACAGATAGAAGGAACTGAAATAATAACCATGCAAGCTGAATCAGCAGACTATGCCCTCATCTTTTGGTCTTAGTAATTCAGTTAATTAGAAATTCTGATAATCATGGTTCAGATAAACGTTCTACTGTCCTAATCTTCATGCATCTTTACTCTAATTTTCACATAAATTTACACTGAGACAAACTGATGCATGGCACAGTAAGCTTTAATGAAAATGTCCTAACCTGTGCCACTTTGTGCCCATACTCCATCAAAGTGGGCATAAAAGCATTGACACTGTCATCAATCAAACTTTGTATGTACTGCACAGCTTGCTCATCATTCAAATGCAGCATGAATTTTTCTTGTACCTACAGGAAGCCATACATTTAAACACAAGAGTTTTAAAACAGGAAATCACATAAGTTATTGGTTAACTATCATAGGTGTCCTGAAACACAATTCATGCAAAGTAGCCAAAGGTAAATTACATGTGATAATGATCACCTCAAGTGAGATAAATGCCTCTCACTATATGAGTTAGAATATGATCTGATCAACTGCTACCTTCACATCAAAGGTCGGCTGCAATGGATCTCTGTCTTCTGTATCTTGTCCTGATGGTGCACTCTGATAGGTTCCTTCCTGTCCATCTCTTGATGTTATCTTTCCCCTTGTAGTGCTGCCTTCCTCTTGCACATTTGCCTTCAACTCTTCCTTCTATTGTGGTTTTCAACAAGGTTTTATACAAAATATTTTATCTCTGACTCAGCACCACATTAGACCGCAAACGGCTCTAGTGTCAACCCAGCCTCATGAATTGGGTACCAGAGCAACTCTGGGAAGGTTAAGGCGGCCGGCATGATGCTGACACCCCTAGTGTGCTGATGGTCAAGAAAATATGGGCCTAACACCATATTCCCAAAATGCCTCAATGGGCATGTAACGGGATTCTTTACCTTTACCAGCACCACATATCACTTGCAGGACAGACAGTAAAATAAAATGGTTTGAACTGAATTCTTACCAAGAAGGGATGAAATGATAATTTTCAGATTTGAGAACCGGCCATCACAGAATCCAATTCCATCTGTTGAATGAACTAAAAATTAGACAACCAGATGTGTCCATGTGGGGGGTAGAGCATTTGGAGGGAGAACAAGCAGATGGCAGGACAGGTACTCCAATAATGTTGGCTCCATGAGAGGAGTAGAATGATAGCATGGCCTTCACCATCCCCTCTGAGGGAGAAACTGTATGACAATGCAAGAAACCTGAGATAATTCGTTAACTTTATGAGAGAAATAGATGATTATATGACAGTCAGCGATGAAGAAACAAAATGGTTTGGACAACTCATTAGAAGCAGCAGTATCGGCAATTGACCGCAGCACCAGAAGATTTGGCTTTACGATGAAATATCTAAAATGACGATGAAATGATGATCCCACAAAAACAGAAACTTCATCTTATCAGCAGGAAACGGAAGGGAAAAACTAAATTAAACAGTGCTGACGCTGAAGATTTAAAAAATATTCTTTAAAAATCATGTTTCACACAGAACTATTTTGCAAATTCTTATGTTTTATTTCTCTACACTTGTGTGGCTCCCTGGTGTCTCTGAAGTGAAAGAATAAAACCACGATTCCTTCTAGATTGTCATAAGAAGAGACTAGTGGAATGTTGCATATCGGTTAGGCAAGCGCATCATTCAAGACAAATTTTCCACTAAAACCACCACAGCGTGAGCAAATATGCTGGATGGGAAGAACATTGAGAAAACCAGTTGATAGTATTACAAGGCAGTCTCTGTTCTGGAATCCTCAAGGTAAGAGAAATAGAAGGAGACATGACAGGGATAAAGAAGACATGAAAAGACTGAAATGGATGGCATAAGACAGGAAAGCTTGGCATGTTTTTGTTGAGGATGTGCTCCATGAGGTGTTAAAAGGTTCTGATTGGTTGAAGAGCACATACAGTACTTTAAGACAGGCTTCCTGCCACTGGGCAACTGTAGTAATAGTCTCATGCTTCTTAAGCAGAAAAAAAAGAGAAAGATGTATTAAGATCCCCCACACAGTTCAATGTGACAGCTCGTTCACATATTTGTTCACTATTAATTTATTTCCCTGGCAAAGGGCAACCCTGAATTCTTTCTGGAGCATGGAGCCATGACTGCGGCAGGTGTCCTTACACAAAGCACGCACCAAAGCACTCATATGTTCTTGCTGTGATGTTTCTTTAGCAATTTGTTTTACAAGCCACAAGCATAGTCTCATATTAATCATCTATTATGACATGTCTGAAGAAGCAACAGTCCTATTATTTTCTTCTGTTGTATCCTCAGGGACTTCCAGGAACTGCATGAGATCATTCACACAAAATGAAAACTCCCATCCTTGGGGCACTAAACTCTTTTGAATGAAGTCAGTCTAAGCATGTCAGAATGTTGTCAAAAGATCTAAGACAAAAATGAACAAATTAATTTTCTGAATAAATTATGTCATTTGTTATAAGCTAGACATTCCCAACAATCACAAGGTCAAGAACAACTCTTGCTGAGTATCACAACTCAAGAGTTCTGATTATAGGTTACAACACAACAAATAAGAGCTCTCGACTCAGCACTCCCTTCATTTATTAAAAAAAAACGTAACCATGCACTTACTTTCTTGACTGTCTTGTCTGGCTCCAAGGCAATGTCTGGTATATTTGAGTCGACCATTAGTGAAAACAAGTTCAGGAACAGGTTAGCTGATCTGAAACAATTCAGTATATGGAAAACATCTTTCTTTAAAATATTCTGCCATGCTCAACCGTAGTAAATTATAAAGCTGCTTGGACATTAATCTTCTGTTGTTTGTTTGCTTGTTTTTTCCCCTTGAGATGCTTACCTTCTTGTGGTATGCATGGAGTCATATCTGAAGTCATCCTTATATGACCACCAGCTAGGCACAATGCTACAGTATAAAGATGTGAACCTCTCTCTGAGACTAATTACACCCTCATTGACTCTTGAAATCATTCACACACACATCCAGGGATTCTCTCTGTGGTGAAACATGTTGAGAGCCCAGCATTGCACACTAAGCTTGGAGGAGTCACTTGAGCCCTTGATGTAACTCTGGTTGGCTGTATGCAGGAGGATCTCACTATGGACTCCATGGTAGGCAGAGGGAGCTGAGAAGTAGCTCTGTGTAGGACATGACAATTCTTTGAGACAGCCCAAAACTAGAGCACAGTATTTTAGCTTTGCATAGTTGGAGAGCCCCCTTGGATGGCGGGGCATGCACAGTATGCCATGCCTTCTTCCTCCTGGCTTGGGACCAGATGTGATGATCCTTTAAATGCAAGCCAAGCTGGAGAAACTGGAGCTCATGACTTCAACTCAACACATTATGGAATGGCAGAAAGGGCACAGGAAAAGCCTAGATCTACAGTGCAGATAGTTCCAAGGAGTCTTCAACTTGGTATTGGCTGCAAAAGAGCGAGAAGTTCAGCAGCTCTAGTTAAACAACAGCAACCTTCTTGTGGTGAGGCACACTGCTTTCAACTCAGACAGAAGTCCTTTGGTTATATCAAAATACAATTTCCAGTTTAAAAAAAAAAAAACTCTAACCTCTAGTGACTAAGTTATGAAAAGAACTACTATGATCTACCACCTAGCATGATGAAGAACTGACAAAATGCAATCCTGAAAAGAACTGCTTGAGCATAAGAACTGGTATCAAAAAGCCTTCTGATCAACCTGAGACACATCTGAACAGTCAAGTAGTAAACTATAGTAATGGGAATCTGAACTTTTCCATCATTACCACAGGAAAAAAAAAAGTAAAAACAATTTCATAACTCCAAGAACAGAAATGTGGTGTGTTGAACATTCTGGCTGAAGTTTATTTACTGAATGTATAAATGCACAAACCCTGTAATAATGGAATGAATTGATTAAACTTAAAGCTGTAAAAGTCATGTCCCTGAGTCTTAAAACCATGTAGACAAATGTATTCTTAAGGTATTCTGGCAAAATTCAGTAGAAAAATATATGATAAAAATATCATGAGCAAAATTCAATAGAAAAATATATGCATGAAATATCAGGAGAAAAATTCAGTAGAAAATATATGCATATAACATTCAGTGCAAAATTCAGTAGAAAAATGTATGCATAAAATATCAGGAGCAAAGTTCAGTAGAAAAATTTATGCATACAACATTCAGTATAAAAATATATGCATACATTTTTCAAAGCAAATTTCAGTAGCAAAATCTGTTCCAAAAATATTTTGAGCAAAATTAAGTAGGCTTCCATATTGTCACCATGTAATATACTACTCGTCAAAAGTCAAGGGCCACCCTATTATTTTCAATACACTTTTATATAAGCGCATAGAATGATTAAATGAAGGAAGTTTTTAGTAAAAATGGGTGCAATATCTTCCTCTGACAGTCCTCTATGCACGTTAAGCATAAAAACAACTCACCGACAACCATGGTGATCACGTTCAGTTTGGTTTGCTGACCATAAATTCACATTTTTAATCTGTTTTTTCAAACTTCCGTACAACCAAACAGGTGAAGTAATCGTGCTGATTGACATTCCACGTGCAATGGCGACTTTTCATGAACAGAGTTCACTCTTAATTTGTTTTACAATCAGCAGACTTAGGGTAGTTTCATCACTTGCAAAAACCATGCCACCGAGAAGTCTTGATACCTTACAAAGAATGAGGGCTATAGCGTGGGTTGAAAGTGGTTTATCTGTCTATGAGGTTGCTCGACGGCTTGCAGTGTCCCACTCTACTATCCAAAGAATTTTGGAGAGATTTCAGGCCACAGGAAGTGTGGAGGATCGCCACCGGCCAGGTCGCCCTAGATGCACCAATAGACATGATAAACTTGTTCCACTCTAAGATGTCAGCTGAGACAAACTGTAAACGTTAATGTCAGTCAAAGCACCATTCGCAGACGTTTACATGAATTTGGACTGGCTGCTCGACGTCCTGCAGTCAGAATCCCTCTTACTCCTGCTCATCGCAGAGCCCGTGTTGCTTGGTGTCGCGAGCACATCCGATGGACAAGGCAACAATGGAGTCAAGTTCTCTTCACTGATGAATCTCGCTTCACTGTGTCATTCAATGATGGCAGGATTCGAGTTTGGAGACGATCAGGAGAGCGATTTACTGATGACACAATTCGAGAGGTGGATCGTTATGGTAGGGGTTCAGTCATGGTCTGGGGAGGCTTCTTCAGACACGGCAGGACCCCACTCTACATCATCCAAGGCAACTTGACCGGCCCAAGATACCAGAACGAAATCTTGAGACCAATTGTTCAGCCTGCTCTGGAGGCCATAGGTGGTAATGCCATCCTCCAAGATGATAACGCTCGACCCCATCGAGCTCGTGTGGTGAATGAGTTTATTCAGCAACGTGGGATCATCAGGATGGTGTGGCCAGCTCATTCACCTGACCTTTCTCCGATTGAGCACCTCTGGGATGTCCTTGGTCGAAGATTGTCAACAAATCACCCCCTGCCAATGGATGTTGCACAGCTGACTGCATTTCTGCTTCAGGAATGGCAAGCTGTTCCTCAGGATACTCTTCAGACCCTTGTGGACTCGATGCGTCTATGCTGTCTTGAATGCCTTGCTGCAAACAGTGGGCATACCCAATTTTGAAATGTCTATTTGTCCAATATCTATTGTGTGACTTTTGAAAAAGTGGGTGACACACTTCACAGCTTCATTGCGTTTGAATGTGTGTTTCCATTTCTTTATGTGACATGTCAATTTGGTATTAAATAAATGCCGTTTTGACTGATACCAATTACGTTTATATCAGATTTGTTTTATGGTTTCAACCAAGGTTTTTCTAAGTGGCCCTTGACTTTTGACGAGTAGTATAAATAGGCTCTAATATATCTTGACTGAATGGATATACTGGATCAGAGCCAAGAATGACGTAAGTCTCACCTGCGAAGAGCCAAGAATGCAGTATATGTGAACACTTTGAAACGCTGAAAATGTTCTGAATCATATCCACCCATTGCTTCTACCATCTGCCTGTTCAGCTTCATTGGGGGTGCCATAATCTTAGGGTCACGGCCAAGAATGAAGCCAAAGTCAATATGAAACATCTTCCCTGTGAAAGAGAAACAAAGACCATGAGAACCTATTGCACACAGAATTTACCACCAAAAAGAATACAGGCAAAAAACAAGTTAAACAGTGGCAGATTTAAAAGGCAGCTCTATAGATAAATAATTAATACACTGAAAAAGGTCTCTTGACAAAATGTAGTTCTATGCGCGTTGTACACCGATTCCCTCGAAGCGTTACCACCTTAAAACCAAACAGACTAAGAGGGCTGTCATAATGTGGTTTAGTGTAGATCTTACAAAAATATATAATATATTACTAAAAAAAAACATATTTCACATTAGAAGCACCACTACAACAATGTTTCAATTCATAACCTATTCAATCAATCAAATATTTTTTTTTTCAAACTGCACTGCTGCAGTGCTATGTGTGGGTAACGTTCACAAATGTACCAAGACAACATTTGTACCACCTATGCCATTACTAGGCATCTCCTTTCAGAGACTTGATCACTAAAGATCATTTATCTCATTTTTATTGCCCTTGTAGAACAGGAAATGATAACAATATTGCTCTTGAAGAAACATTACTACAAGATGTTGAATCATAGTATGATTCATACATTTATCTTGACAGTTATACAGACATTGCTGGAGGGACAGACAATAATATCAAAATAAGAATACAAAAGCTACAGGAGCTTTCACTGCACTGGGAAATATATGGAGATCAAAGGAAATGAAGTCCAACACAAAAATCAGAATGTTCAATTTAAAACGTCAAGTCAGTTCTATTGTATGGCTCTGAATCATGGAAAACAACAAAAACAACTACCTACAAGCTACAGACTTTCATAAATGAGTGCTTGCATAGAACTGATGGATTGAAATGGTATGACAAGATCACTAATGTGGAACTGATGACAAGAACCAGACAAATGCCAGTGGAACGAATGAATGAACAAACTTTACTTTCAAAGGGTTAAGAATTGAGTGTGCAGGCCTGTCTAACATTCTGCCCTTCTACTCTCACTTATCTTGCATACTATACCCTTTCATTCCCACATGTTACTTAAGCATTAAATTAAAAGCATACAACATTATAAAGGTTATATGTTGTATGCCTTTAATTTAAGGCTTAAAGTAACACATGGGAATGAACGTTTTATGTTGTTTTTGGAACAAGAGATGAGAAGAAGATGCTGCATATGGATAAGACACACATTGAGGAAACCTTCTGATAGCATTACCAGGCAGTTCTTGTTCTGGAATCCACAGGGTAACAGATGTAGAGGGAGACCAAGGAACACGTGGAGAAGAGAACTGGAGACAGAGATGAAAGGGATGAAGAAGACATGGAAAAACCTAGAGCAGATGGCACGGGACAATAAGACTTGACACAGGACTGGAAGACTTGGCACAGGACAGGAAGACTTGACACAGGACAGGAAGACTTGGCACAGGACAGGAAGACTTGACACAGGACAGGAAGACTTGGCGCAGGACAGGAAGACTTGACACAGGACAGAAAGACTTGGCACAGGACAGGAAGACTTGACACAGGACAGGAAGACTTGGCACAGAACAATAAGACATGACACAGGACAGGAAGACTTGGCACAGAACAATAAGACATGACACAGGACAGGAAGACTTGGCACAGGACAGGAAGACTTGGCATAAGTTTGTTGAAGGACTATGCTCCTTGGAGAGCTGAAGGATGATGACAATATCTCTCATGTCCACACAATTCTAGGCCAAGGTCTCCAATACTTACCACTTTTAGTTAGCAACAAGTTGTCTAAATGTCTGTCACCAACTTGAAGAAGATAAGTCACAACACAGTATCCAGCTGTCAGATGAAAACACCAAATTTTTTAAATTAAAAAAATTGCTAAGATAAGTCACAACACGGTATCCAGCAGTCAGATAAAAATACCAATTTTTAAAAATTAAAACAATTGCTAAGATTAGTCACAACACACTATCCAACTGTTAGGTGAAAATACCAAATTTTGTGCATTAAAAAAGTAATTATATTGACGCCTGCAGGTCACATACATATTTGACTTCTTGTGGACTTAAACTCTGTTTAAATGTACTTGTTAAAACTGAAAATGTGTAATGGTAGTATGATGATGTACTTCTGTAGTGACAACAGCAGAGTTCCAAGTAATCAGTTGCTTGCTTCTTTCCAAACTAATTTTTAAAAAAAAATGTATTCAATGTTTTATGAAGCAAATAATTTAACTACTAGGCCACCAATGACAGAAGAAGGTCCTCTAATAAGGAGGCTCATGACGCAGCACAGAGAAATCCAAAAGGCATCTGGGCTGCTATCTCATCTTTTTCTTTCCTCTACAGAACATCTCTAGATTTGGCATCTGGGACAATCATACACTTGAGAACAAAGTTCTGGCAATGGATAGGACAATCATACACTTGAGAACAAAGTTCTGACAATGGATAGGACAATCATACGCTTGAGAACAAGGTGCTGGCAATAGATAGGACAATCATACACTTGAGAAGAAGGTGCTGGCAATGGATAGGACAATCATACACTTGAGAACAAGGTGCTGGCAATGGATAGGACAATCATACACTTGAGAACAAGGTGCTGGCAATAGATAGGACAATCATACACTTGAGAACAAAGTTCTGACAATAGATAGGACAATCATACACTTGAGAACAAAGTTCTGGCAATGGATAGGACAATCATACACTTGAGAACATAAATCTGGCAGTGGATAGGACAATCATACATTTGAGAACAAATTTCTGGCAATGGATAGGACAATCATACACTTAAGAACAAGGTGCTGACAATGGATAGGACAATCATACACTTGAGAACAAAGTTCTGGCAATGGATAGGACAATCATACACTTGAGAACAAAGTTCTGGCAATGGATAGGGCAATCATACACTTGAGAACAAGGTGCTGACAATGGATAGGACAATCATACACTTGAGAACAAGGTGCTGGCAATGGATAGGACAATCATACACTTGAGAACAAGGTGCTGGCAATAGATAGGACAATCATACACTTGAGAACAAAGTTCTGACAATAGATAGGACAATCATACACTTGAGAACAAAGTTCTGGCAATGGATAGGACAATCATACACTTGAGAACATAAATCTGGCAATGGATAGGACAATCATACATTTGAGAACAAATTTCTGGCAATGGATAGGACAATCATACACTTAAGAACAAGGTGCTGACAATGGATAGGACAATCATACACTTGAGAACAAAGTTCTGGCAATGGATAGGACAATCATACACTTGAGAACAAAGTTCTGGCAATGGATAGGACAATCATACACTTGAGAACAAGGTGCTGACAATGGATAGGACAATCATACACTTGAGAACAAGGTGCTGACAATGGATAGGACAATCATACACTTGAGAACAAGGTGATTACAATGGATAGGACAATCATACACTTGAGAACAAGATGCTGACAATGGGTAGGACAATCATACACTTGAGAACAAAGTGCTGGCAATGGATAGGACAATCATACACTTGAGAACAAAGTGCTGGCAATGGATAGGACAATCATACACTTGAGAACAAGGTGCTGGCAATGGATAGGACAATCATACACTTGAGAACAAAGTGCTGGCAATGGATAGGACAATCATACACTTGAGAACAAAGTGCTGGCAATAGATAGGACATGCACTGAGGAAACCTGTTGACAGCATTACAAAGCAGTTCTGGAACCCCCAGGGTAAGAGAGGTAAAGGTAGACCAAAAACACATGGAGAAAAGAACTGGAGACATAAATGAAGGGATAAAGAAGAGTTGAGAGGACCTTGTTCAGATGGCACAGGATAGGAAGACTTCGAATACACTTTTTTTAAGGGTCTAAGCTCCTCACACAGTTAAAAGGTAATGAATGAATTAATGACTTCATTACTTTATTACTTGTTTTCCTTTATTTGACTTGTATATATGTATATACTTTTTGTTCACTATTCTTTTCTGTCATTTTTCATAAGTGGATTGACCAGATGAAACTGTCTCCCGGCCTATGTAAAACTGCTGACGCTATCTCTTTGGAGTTTTTGGTTGTTTCAATTGTTATTCTAGTATTTGTTCAAGTTACCATAAAGCTACTGTAAAAATCATGAATGCCTGCTAAGAATGACAAATTTACACATACTGAAGTGACAATTTTACATTTCACATGTCAGTGTGACCAAATTAAAACAGTAAAGATTAAAAACTGTATATATGTCAAGCACACTTCATGTTAAGTCTAAATATTTTATATTCGTGCGATATAATAAAACCCATCTCAAAACCCAGCCCCTGCAAACCCAAGTGGAACAGTCCCAATTATAGTGCTTTGGCCATGTCTGCAGAATGGAAGAAGATTGGCTACCATGACTAATATGGGAAACCAAGAATCAGGGATCTAGGCCTCCTGGATGACCCAGAACAACATTAGACAATCTCTGAAGGACTGAGGGCTAGGTTGGAACCAGGCCAGGAGGAAGACATCTGATTGGATAGTATGGTGTTCTCTCTGGCCAACCTCTATACCCCATGGTAGAAGAGGAACAACTAAGTAAGTAGATATAATGTTATTAAGCACATGGTTATTGCCCAATGCCCCATTCCATATAGCTCTTGGGGGTCTCTGTGAAACAAAGATAGAATAGGACTCTGTTCCTAAATGCTTGCTGTAAGAGGTAACTAACATGAGGTTGTGGATGGGACTAGCAACCTCAGGATGTAAAACGAACTGCTACAGAAACAACCACACCAACAGCACATGAGTGCTTTAGTGCAGGCTTCCTACAAAAGGACTAGCTTCAGTTGAGGCTCCATACATAATTGTTAATTATTAATCAGAATCGACCTCACTGCACTCTGGGCAAACCCATAGGTGCTCAGTCTCCCTCAGCAAATGTTGAAGAGTATGAATGCTAATTGTACCTGTTGCACACTGGTTGTACATACGATGGATGCATCCTCTCTCATGTCCATCTCTGCTAGTTCCACGTTTGATGCCAAACTCAGTCTCAGTCTTGTTGATTCATCTATTGCAGTGTCATTATCCAGCAGGCAATCATTAATTGCCCATAGTATCTCTCCTTTATCCATGTCCAATGTCCCCACTATGGGTGCTCTTGAAGCCAGTCTGTCAGCTCTCTCATTGCCATGTACCCCTGCATGACCAGGACAGTAGATCCACATGGCCAGTCCTTCAAGACTTGAGGATTCTATTGATGTTTTCCATTCCTGCCGCAGTCATCCGTTCTGAACTTTCCAAAGCATGGCTTGAGAGTCTGACAATATAACTACCCTGGTTGATGGAGTTTCAGACAGCCACCTCAGTGCTGCAGTAACTGCCTCTATCTCCATTCTTATGCTGGAGGTTGTTGTCATGTAGGCTCCACTCTGTTCAGCGACAACCCTGCCCTTTATTCTCGCAGAGAAGCCCCATCCTGATTTCTCACCACACACTACAGACCCATCAGTGTACACATCATCATCATCTCTCATCTCAACCCGTAACCCGTCATGGGTCATAGGGGTGCCATGGTGGAAGCATCAGCAGACAGGGTCCTCCACTGCTCTCTATCCTCAGCAATGCGTACAAGTGTGGAAAAACCGTGTACTGCCCATTCTTTGATGTTATCAGCCCAGGATTTTCTTTGCCTTCCTCTTCTCCGTTTACCTTTGACTGTTCCCTGGAGGATTGTTTTCGAAAGGGAGTCATGACGAGTTACATGCTCAAACCAGGCAAGCTTTCGATGTTTCACTACTGACAAAAGTGGTTCTTGGTGGCCTGCAAAGGTGTTTATTTTCTCTCTAACATAGACATTTGTTTTGTGCTCTTTATAGCAAATGCGCAAAATTCTTCTATAACATTTATACTTGAAAGCCTGAATCCTTCGCTCCGTATCTGCAGTGAGTGTCCAGCCCTCACATCCATACAAGAGAATAGATAATACAAGTGATTTGTATAATTTGATCTTCACAGGAAAACTGATGTTACTTTTCCAGATCACATTCAGCCTTGTCATGGCAGCTGAGGCCATCTCAAGTCTTGTCTTGATTTCTTTACTTGATCTTCCATCACTACATATAGTGGACCCCAGATATTTAAAGGTGTTAACTTCTTCTAACGTTTGCCCATTTAACGTAATGTTGGTCGGAACGTGTTTCTTATGGCTATTTACCAATATCTTGCTTTTTTCTATATTAATTTCCATCCCATACATTCTTGTTACTTTCTCTAGTCTAGAGGTAAGGTCTTGAAGTTCTGATTCTGATCCAGCTATAAGATCGATATCATCAGCAAAACGTAGATTGCAAAGAGGTCGGCCTCCAATCGATATGGTTGTTTTATAATCATAGAGAGCCTCCTATACACATCATAACAAATTCATAAAAGCACATACATAATAAAAAGGGAAATAATAAATAATGTTGCCTATGACAACACAAAGACGGACACATACCACAACTTTTGACATAGTTGTCCATTACTTCTGGACTCAATATACTGTACAAAACCTAGAGGATTAATAAACAAATACAATAATACCCTGATTAGAACAACCCCAAACAGAGCTGATTTGCTTTAGCGCTCTTTAATTCTGAGGGCTTTTAAAAAAATTATAGTTCATTAAATTGACAAAATGAGCATGTTGGAACAATCCTCTAAGGTCAGCCATCAAAATTTTCACATGTGCAAATATCATCATCATCATCAGCTGCCATCTCCACAACGAAGGTTGGCTGTAATGGATCTCCAACGTCTTCTGTCTCTTGTCTTGGTGGTGCACTCTGAAAGACTCTTTCCTGTCCATCTTTTGATTTTATCTTCCCACTTATAGCGCTGTCTTCCCCTTGCACGTTTGCCTTCACCTCTCCCTTCTATTATGGTCTTCTGCAGGAAGTTATGCCTTTTTATGTGGCCAAAGTATTTTAGCTGCCGAACTTTGATCTTCCACATTAGTTCTCTTTTCATACCTAGATTTTCTAGGACCTCCTGATTTGTTTTCTTCTCTTTCCCCGAGATATGCCCCATTCTTCTATATATCCACATTTCAAGAGTCTCAATTCTTTCTTCCAAATGCTTATTCATCGTCCATGTTTCTGCACCATACAGAAATGCAGAATATATATAACACTTTATAATTCTCAGTTTTAATTTGTGAGATAACTGTTTAGATGTCAGTATATGTTTCATGTTGTTGAATGTAGCTTTGGCCATTCATATTCTCTTCTTGATTTCTGTTTCACATCTGCCAACTACTGTTATTATATGACCAAGATATACGTAGCTCTTGACTTGTTCCAGGATTTTCCCATTTACGCTTATCTTTAATGTGGGTTTATCGTCTGTTTTGCTAATTATCATAGTTTTTGTTTTCTCAATATTAATGTTGAGTCCATATTCTTGACTTATACTGTTCACTTGCTTCACTAGTTCTTGTAACTCCTGTTCGCTTTCAGCTAACAACTTGGTATCATCTGCATATCTTAGGTTGTTTATTGACCTTCCACTGATGTTCAGTCCTGGTATTTCCTGTATCTGTTTGAAAATTTTTTCAGTGTATAGATTAAATAGGCAGGGGGACAGCACACAACCTTGTCTGACACCTCTTTTTATGTCTATGTATGGTGAATAATTCCTTCCAGTTCTTACTGTGGCAGTTTGCTCCCAATAAAGGTTACTGAGTATTCTTATATCCTTTCCATCAATACCTATGTCTTCGAGGCATTCAATTATTTTCTCATGATGGACTCTGTCAAAAGCCTTCTTATAGTCAATGAAGCAGATGTGTACTACTTTTTTGGACCTCTGTATATTTTTCTGCTAATATTCTTAGGCAAAATATTGCCTCTCTTGTTCCACTGTTTTGTCTAAAACCAAACTGTTCTTCTTGGATTTCGCTGTCTACCTTACTTTTTATTCTTTCCTGTATGATTTTGAGCAGTATCTTAATTGCGTGACTCATCAGGCTGATTGTTCTGAAGTCTGAACATTCTGTTGCATTAGGTTTTTTGGGCAATGTTATAAAAACTGATGTCTTCATGTCGTGTGGTATATATCCTGTATTGTATATATCGTTGCATAGATCTGTGATTGTATCTATGCCAAAGCTCTCCAGGGCTTCTATCATTTCAATTTTTATGTTATCCGTGCCTGCTGATTTTCCTTTTTGTATCATATGTATGGCATTCTATACTTCTGATCTGAGAATGTTTGGGCCTTCATTAGAATCTGGTAATGAATTTTTACCTCTGTTGTCCTCGAATAGTTCTTTTACGTATTCTGCCCATCTGTTTGATATGTCTTTCTCATCAAGTAATATTACACAATTTTTGTGCAAATAGCCAAATGTCTCCTCATTTCAAGCTCTGCTGGAACCAAGTGTGTGGCAGATGCGAAACAAGTCAGCTGATAAAAAGATCTCTAGTCTATCTTCCACCCAGCGTTTTTAATCATTTCCCTCTCCCCCTTTTTTTTCTGCTTTTGTTTAGTGCACTTTATAATATCTTTATCAAAATGTCAGTGATGGAAAGATAAATTGGCTAGAACAGAGATGCAACATACAAATAATGCATCCCCCTTCTCCTACAGCCTCTCCCTGACAGCTAAGTCTGCCTCTCTCATTATGTTACACTCATCAATCTTTAAATTTCTGTTATCTAATATAATGTTCAATATTCTACCTTGTACATTAATTATTCATAGTATATTAGACTTTTTATTATTAACCTATAATAATATAATATACTGTCCTGGTCATGCTGGGGTATGTGGTAATGAAAGAGCTGACAGATTAGCATCAAGAGCACCCATTGTGGGGATGCTGGATATAGATAAGGGAGATATACTGAGAGCAATTAATGATCGCCTGTTAGAGAATGACACTGCAATAGATGAATCATCAAGGTTAGAACTGTTGGAATTTGGCATCAAACGTAAGGCTTAGTGGAGATGGACGTATGAGAGGATGCATTCGTCATGTTTACAACCAGCGAGCTACAGGAACAGTTAGCATTCACACTCTTTGACATATAATGATGGAGACTGAGCACCTATGGGTTTGCCCAGAGTGCAATGATGTCAATTCTGTATAACAATAACAATTATTAACCATACTCTTCCTATATCATATAATACACAGTAATGTAAATATCTCAGGTGAAAAATAACCAAATTGCATCTCTTTTTATGTTACTTTATAATGTTTCCATAGAGTGCTGTTTTGTTTAGTGATTCATTTTGTAGGAACCCATCTTGAATGCTGAGTGAGGTACTACTGCAGTGTCTTTGTACTGCAAATCACCAATAGGTATAATACAGCTTGATTACCACTTTTTTTAATAAGCAGATTCTTATTTTTTGTGTTGTGCTTAGTTTATTCCAATTTCCATATATTTCACAATGCAATGAAAGCTCCTCTCGCTTTTTTTATATCACTTCTCTTCCTTCAACTGTGTCTATATTGCTGCTAATATATACATATGATTCTACATCTTGTAGAGTAATATCTTCCACTGCAACATAGCTATTGTTTGTCACATTTCTTCTCATATTTACTTTCCTGTGTATGTATTTGCAGATCTAGTTGTTGTGACCTCTTATAAAGTATTTTCATTGTCTTGCATCTGGTTATAGTTCTGGGACAGAACAGCCAGGTCACTGGAAAAATCTACATCACCAAGCTGTTTTGGCAGTCCACTGAAATAAATTTCTGTTGGTTGATGTTGCTGCCCAGGACTCAACAAACAAAGAAAAAAGCTAATGCTGCACTCTGTTACGTGCAGTCTTTGATATCTTACAATATTATACATAGGTAATTTTTTAGTGCTTAAGGGAAAGTCATTATTGAGTTACTTCCCTTGAACTCCGCGGATAAATACATTTTTACTGCGATTTATTCGTTGTTTGGGTAATAATAGATTGTTCTTGCTTCAGAATATCTATGGCCTGAATTTATGTGTATTGTTTGTCTGAGTAGGACAAGTCTGTCTTATATCTGTATATCTTTACATATCTAGGTCGAACTATATGTTCTGTTGTCTCTAGAGAGGTCAAAGGCTATTCGGCGGATGTGTCGCTTGAGTGGGGTGATTTGGCTTCGTCCTGATAGGGAATGTGTGTGTTTTGCTATGTCGGCTTGATGCCTTGAAAAAGTGATCTCAGTGGTTTTGGGGAAAGTGATAGTCGTCTAGACCTATCGTGTATGCTTTACCCCAGTGTTTATTCATCTTGCCAAGGAATGGCAGTTTCATATTCCCTCTACCAAGGTAATCAAAGATACTCTTATGAACTCTCGATCGAAGCCACCATTGTCGATAATTACGATTTGAATGTTTAAGAGAATATATTTGACTCGATGAAAAACGACTTCGATTCCTAGCAGCACTATATTCTGTAGAATGCAGTCTATTGTTCATGACCAAATCTACAGAGCAACGAAATGTTGTATGAATGACTAACTTTAGAACAGATTCATTATCTGTATTCAAACGTGAGTGACAGTTCACGAGTGGAGCCATCTTGGAACCAAAACATGTAGGACTTTCAAGAAGAGAAAAGGGATGCCCGTATTATCGCTTGATCAGTCCAGAGATCACTGCTACACATGAGAACCCATTGTTAGTGGTTCAATATTATTATATGGAAAAATATGTGCTGAACATTATGTTGAAGAATCGTTGCTAAACGAGATTAGGTTTAGAAGTCATCTGAAATATTGTTTACAAGCTGACGTGCTCAGTCAGTGACGTCAGATGATATATGTATGGGCGATACTGAGTGCTTGGCTATTGACAGTCCATTATACCATTATTCTACATGAGTGCCCATGTAACATTGCAAGACCATTTGTCCACTGTACTATGATGTATTATGGCAACCTGTGATTTGTCACTATCTGTGCTGTCGAGTGTGTACGTCCAATTAAACTTTAGAAAAGGTACACAGTCGTTGGTGTCGATGACTTCCGGTCATACATGAGTGTGAGAAGAGAACATTTGTCAACAACACGAACCCTTATCATCATTCGCACATTATACACTCCATCCATGTCTACACAACACTGCGTAGGTCAAGTTGACATTCCATACACTACAGTGGGGCAGGCAACACCATAGGGATCTTGTCAACTGATGATGATAGACGCCTGTCTTCCCGCCTAGGAGTGTTCTGGTGTACTTTATCAACATATATTATATCCAACTAAATATCAACTTTATCAACTGGTGGACCAGCTTTCTGGGTTTGACCTCGCAGAAATTCAGAAGTCAACAGATTACCGATACCAGACCGTTTCCTGTGGCTGATACGACACACTTGCAGTATTGGTTTGCTCTTTGTCAACGCTTCGTCACGTGACCTGTCAAGTGAATGCAGTATGTAGGTCAGCGTTGTTGACATTTTTTACATTAGACATTATAGAGTTTCACAGAACAGTTGGATCAATTCTTGTCAGTGTTAACAGAAAGACAGTATTTGTGAACTAAGAAGTCCTGGTTTCATCGATGGATCTTCTTGTTTGCCATATATGAACTTTAATATTTAAGGCCAGAATGTTTAATTGAATAAAGTGGCAGTTTGTTTGTTTTCATGAAAAATAACTTTGCCATTACTGTAAGACTGAGCCTATTTTGCAACACATACTATCATACACATAATTTATATATATTTATGTTTACATGTTATTTGTTTGTATAGTATGTTAGTTTCTATGTCAGCGGGTTGTGTTTAAGGTTGGGCGGCGTCCTCACAACAGAGTATCCCACGTCATAGAGGGTCCGTTGTGGGCGTTTTCTATAGGTGCAATTTTCTTGATTGAAAATTTGCTGCGACAACTGTTGCTTTTGTGTTAGCTGTGAAGTCTGTAATTATTGTTATTTTTGTAATATTTCTTTGTTCTTTAGTTTTGTTTTGATTTGTTTGTAATTTGTTGGTCTAACCTTTTCTATCTTTCAGTTCTATTCATAATTTATATTCATATATTGTGACGTCATTTGTGTTGTTATTCTTTGCAGATTCAGTGATTATCTTCATTGATTTCCCTATTTGATTTATTTTGATTTCTGCAAACGTTCTTGTATTGTCAGTCCTATTTGTACTTTATGTATTCTGTTGGTTGACATATGTTTTATATGGGTATATTTCATAAGACACAATTGCCTGTGCACTGCACTTGGATTATGGTATAGACCAGTACCTGATTATTATTACTATTATACAAGACCTTATTAAAGGCTTGTGACCCACAGATATTGGGATAGTATACTGATTAATCAGGTCATTGAGAACTTGGGGTATTATTATTGATTCAGGTGATTAGTATTATTGTTAGGCATCATGTCTACTCTAGATTATTTCATTACTCAAGGGAAAGCTCTTGATAAGACTGGTCAACAATTAGAACAATGGGCAGTTGCTCAATATGACAAAGCATTAGCTGCAGAAGAGAAAAGATTAGCTGCAGAAGAGAAAAGATTAGCTGCAGAAGAAAGAAAAGCTATGGCGGAAGAGAAAAGATTAGAAAAAGAAGCTGAGGCTGCTGCTGAACAAAAGAAATTGCAGATGCAGGTAGAGGAAAGGAGATTTGAAGCTGAACAAAAAAAATTGGAAAGAGAAGCTGCGGCTGAACAAAAAAGATTAGACAGTGAAGCTGAACAAAAAAGATTAGACAGTGAAGCTGAACAAAAAAGATTAGACAGGGAAGCTGAACAAAAAAAATTGGAAAGAGAAGCTGCGGCTGAACAAAAAAGATTAGACAGTGAAGCTGAACAAAAAAAATTGGAAAGAGAAGCTGCGGCTGAACAAAAAAGATTAGACAGGGAGGCTGAACAAAAAAGATTAGATGCTGAAGAGAGAAAAGCAATAAGAGAACATGAATTTGAGTTGGAGAAATTGAGATTGACAAGTATGAGTAATGTTAATCAGGCATCTAGTGGTAATGGTAAACCTTCTACTTACAAGGTTAAGGTTCCACCGTTCAATCAGTCCAGTGACGATATTACATTCTGGCTGGATAGATTTGAACGTTCTTGTCGTACACATAATGTGGATAAATCACAATACGCTAATCAATTATCAGAAAACTTGAAAGGTGAATCTTTGACTAGATTATGCCTTGTAGGAGAAGCAGATAAGGATAATTATGATGTCATTAGGGCGGCTTTGATAAAAAAATATCAGCTAAGTGAGGAAGGCTATCGCCTTTTATTTAAGACGATGGTACCTGAGACGGGGGTAGAATTCTCAGAATTCACTGCAAAGGCACGTCTCACAGTTGATCGTTGGATTGAGCTTTCCAAAACAGAAAAAACGTATGAAGGACTTATGGATTTGTTGCTCAGAGATAAGATTATGTCATGTGTGAACAAACCTTTCCTTGAATTTATACATGAGCGTAAACCTAAATCTCTAAAAGAAATGGAAGAATATTGTTCCCAATATGTCACTGCACACCCCGACGTGACTTTTGGCAACACTAAGATTAAGGAGAGTATGCCAGTTGCTTCAGCAACACCATACAATCCCAATTATTCACACAGATTTCAGGGACCTCAAAACAGATTTGATAAAAAAGGTAACCATAATAGTTATCAAAACCAAGGTAACCAATCATTTCAGGGTTCTTCTTCAAAGAACTGGAGACGACCTGATAGCTCTCGACACAGGGGTGGTCATAATTATAGGAATTTCCGTAGAGGAAGTAATTATAGAAACTATCAGGGTTATCCGTCTTGGAGTCAACAAGATCATAATTACAGAGATACTCATTATAATGAATATGATAATGGTAACCAAGGGTACTATGACTCAAACCCAAATAGGGGTTACAATAGAGGTAACAATAACTACAGAGGTGATAATAACCGAGGTAGATCTCAATACAAAAGACATAAACCACATTTTCAGGCAAACTCTGCACAACAAGAGTCCCATGAAGCCTATAAACAGAGTAAAGATAATAATGATGCTAGTAATATGGCATGTGCCGCTTTTGATTTTGGGAGAGCATCTCAGTGCCCCCAATGCAAAACGTTATTTGAGCCAACCACAGTGACTACTTTAAGCTGTGGCCATCCTCTTCCTGCTCTTCCAGCATCAGTCGCGCATGATGGAAGAGGGTCTCTTGTCTTACATAAGGGTTTAGTGAATAACAATCCAGTCTCTGTGCTATTTGATTCTGGATGCACCACAATTGGTGTTAGGCAGTCACTCGTAGATCCTTCCCGTGCCACTGGACAAGTAGTCAAATGTGTAACATTTGGCGGCACATTAGAGAAATACTCTACCGCTATCATTAGGATTGCTACTCCTTTCTTTACAGGAGATGTACACGCATGTCTTCTTCCGAATCCGATCGCTGACCTCATCATCGGTCGCATTCATGGAGTCAAGGAATGCACTCCGCAACAAATTTCCACTTGGGAAAGGCAAAACATGCAGATTGCTAACGCTGTAGTCACTAGAGCTCAGGCTCTTAATGTGCCTCAAACTTCATCTACTGAAGATAATGAAGTGCATAACCAAGATAATCCCTTGGTAATTTCTCGTGACTCGTTTATAAAACAGCAAGAAGATGATCCCACTCTGAAGAAATTCTTCATTCTTGCAACTAAAGGTGATCCGAATAAGGACACAAGTCGTAAATCGTGGATTACAAAGAAGAATGGCGTACTTGTACGTATGGTTCAAGACTCCATTACGTCAAGTCATTCTCAAATCCTGGTTCCCAAGAATTTGAGAGTTAAAATTTTGCAGCACGCTCACGACTCTCAGTGTGCTGGACACATGGGTTTTTCCCGTACTAAGTCAAGAGTCCTTGCGGCTTTTTTTGGCCATTGGTAAACAAGGACATACGGATTTATTGTCGATCTTGTAAAGTATGTCAGGAAGTTAAATCCAAAGGTCCACGGCATGCTGCACCCATTCAGGCGGCGGACATTCCTATTCGGCCGTTTCAAAAAAAATGGCCATAGACATTATTGGTCCATTTAAGATCAAGTCTGCCAGAGGACATCAGTTTATCTTGACGTGTGTTGATATGTGCACACGTTGGCCAGAGGCTATTCCTCTGAAGAGCATTACTACTGCTGATATTGCAGATGCTCTTTGGCTTATATTTTCTCGTCTGGGGTTCCCCGGAGAGATATTGTCAGACCATGGCACCCAACTAATATCAGATACCATGTCTCAAGTAATGTCTACCCTGCAGATAGATAGATCTTTAAGTAGTATCTACCATCCAATGTCTAATGGTATGGTCGAACGCCTTAATAGAACACTTAAAAACTTACTGGGGAAGATAACTGAGGATCATCCTCAAGACTGGGACAGAGTTTTACCTGCGGCCCTCTTCGCTTACAGAGAGGTACCCAATGAACATACGGGATTTTCTCCCTTTGAACTCGTCTTTGGCGCGCGTCCGCGTGGCCCTATGTCGTTGCTTCACGATCTCATAACATCTGACAATATTGACGATGACACAAAGTCATCCTACGAATATGTCATCGCGTTGAGACAAAAGATTATCGAAGCATGCAAATTAGCAACTTCTTCTTCTGAATTTGCGAAACAGAAGGCAAGGCAATTTGCCAATAAGAAGAGATGCTTACGACAACTTTGTCCTGGTGACAAAGCATTTGTATTACTACCTTGTAGGGAAAACAGATTGCTTATTTCTTGGAAAGGTCCGTACGATATAATATCGAAAATTTCCGATGTCGACTATATTGTCGATATTGATGGGAAGCATAAAACCTTCCACATCAATATGCTTACTGAATTCCATGAACGTCCGGATTATTTGCAACCCATTTTCCAAGCAACGGACAATTCTCCAGTACCACATGGTCATTACTCATCACTGTCCGTGATACAGGATGAGGAAACAAGTTTTTCAGATGTAAATCTTCCTCTTCCAATGATCCCACTTCATTCCAGTGAATCATGGAAGAACGTTACTGTCTCTCCTGATTTGTCTCTAGGAGAACAGCGACAAGTTTCAACTATGTTGCAAACATTTCAGGATGTACTCACTGACATCCCTGGACAAACTAATGTCATTCAACATGACATTGTGCTAACTGACCATACTCCTATTAGGGTTAGACCTTATCCTATACCTATACATTTCCAAGCACAGGTCGAGAAAGAGTTGGATGTGATGATAGATTTGAAAATAATCGAACCATCCACCTCTGCGTATTCTTCGCCGATGGTTATTGTGCGTAAAAAAGACAATAACATACGTCTTTGCGTTGACTATCGAAAATTGAATCAAGTAACGAAGTTCGATGCCGAACCTATGCCTTTACTGGAAGAGCTACTTACTCGACTCTCCAAATCTCATTTTTTCACTAAACTTGATTTGTCTAAGGGATATTGGCAAGTTCCTTTATCTGAACGCGCCAAACCTCTCACGGCTTTTTCAACACCTAGAGGTTTGTTCCAATGGAATTTTATGCCTTTCGGTCTTATGAACGCACCAGCTACGTTCGTACGCATGATGCGCCGAATCCTATCTTATCGGTCAGATGTCATTGCATATCTAGACGACATCTGTCTTTTCAGCGATACTTGGGAAGATCACTATTCAGGGTTAGATGAATTGCTGTCTACTTTGCGTGAGCACAACCTGACAGCGAAACCCTCTAAAGCCTATATTGGTTTTAGCGAAATTTCTTTCCTAGGCCACCGAGTTGGTCATGGTTTCCTAAAGACAGAGGACCATAATACTAGTAAGATACTTAACATCTCAATCCCTAAGACTAAAAAACAGGTGAGAAGTCTGTTAGGTCTTATTCAATTTTATGGCAGATTCATTCAGAATCTATCCTCTATCATGGCACCTCTCTCAACACTTCTAAAGAAAGGTTCGCCTAATGTGGTCCACTGGTCTCAGGAATGCCAATGCTCTCTGGATAAGATTAAAACACTGTTTTCAACACCACCTATTTTAGTGCTACCCACTAAAGATAAGACATTCGTTCTTCGTAGTGACGCTTCATCCACTGGGATTGGAGCGGCACTAATGCAAGAGTACTCTGGAACTCTGCATCCTGTAATGTATATTTCCAGAAAACTTAATGCGGCAGAAAGGAATTATTCGGTTTTAGACCGTGAGCTATTAGCTATGGTTTGGTCGATCCTCAAACTACAGAGATTCCTACTAGGCGCACATTTCATAGTAGAAACAGACCAAAAAGCTCTTACTGCTATACAGAGTAAGAATTTGAAGAGCTCGAGGTCTACTCGATATGCAATTGCTCTTCAACCTTTTCATTTCTCTGTGCGAGCTATTCGGGGATCAGATAATGTGATGGCAGACATTCTGTCAAGATGCCCACATGATTCCACATAACTATTAGGGCTTAGACTTCTTGATATGTCTAGTTCTATAGTAGTTCCTTTTCTATATCATGATAGATACACATTTGTAATTTAATAATATAATGATTGTATCACTACATAGCGGTTCATGTATGTTTATTCACCGCTGTGCTTTGATGATTTTTACTTCATAAATCATAAATTTAAGATATCTAATACGTAGTGATGATATGAATTTTTTAGGCATTGTGTAATTGCCAGAATTGTATTATACTTTGATGACACCTTCCTGGAAAAATATACTTGTAGAGAAATAATTTCTCTCAGTTTATGAGACACATTCTCACCAGTCGCTCCATAAGTCGACTTAGCCTCATATTAGGCGTTATAGGTATTCCTGATATTTTCATCTGCGCATTATTCATGCGTTGTGAGCCTATTGTACGTTGCTCCTAGATGTATTTCAAAAAAAAAAAAAAATGTTCCATTTTTTTTTTTCCCGGGAGGTGTGGTAAGACTGTTACGTGCAGTCTTTGATATCTTACAATATTATACATAGGTAATTTTTTAGTGCTTAAGGGAAAGTCATTATTGAGTTACTTCCCTTGAACTCCGCGGATAAATACATTTTTACTGCGATTTATTCGTTGTTTGGGTAATAATAGATTGTTCTTGCTTCAGAATATCTATGGCCTGAATTTATGTGTATTGTTTGTCTGAGTAGGACAAGTCTGTCTTATATCTGTATATCTTTACATATCTAGGTCGAACTATATGTTCTGTTGTCTCTAGAGAGGTCAAAGGCTATTCGGCGGATGTGTCGCTTGAGTGGGGTGATTTGGCTTCGTCCTGATAGGGAATGTGTGTGTTTTGCTATGTCGGCTTGATGCCTTGAAAAGTGATCTCAGTGGTTTTGGGGAAAGTGATAGTCGTCTAGACCTATCGTGTATGCTTTACCCCAGTGTTTATTCATCTTGCCAAGGAATGGCAGTTTCATATTCCCTCTACCAAGGTAATCAAAGATACTCTTATGAACTCTCGATCGAAGCCACCATTGTCGATAATTACGATTTGAATGTTTAAGAGAATATATTTGACTCGATGAAAAACGACTTCGATTCCTAGCAGCACTATATTCTGTAGAATGCAGTCTATTGTTCATGACCAAATCTACAGAGCAACGAAATGTTGTATGAATGACTAACTTTAGAACAGATTCATTATCTGTATTCAAACGTGAGTGACAGTTCACGAGTGGAGCCATCTTGGAACCAAAACATGTAGGACTTTCAAGAAGAGAAAAGGGATGCCCGTATTATCGCTTGATCAGTCCAGAGATCACTGCTACACATGAGAACCCATTGTTAGTGGTTCAATATTATTATATGGAAAAATATGTGCTGAACATTATGTTGAAGAATCGTTGCTAAACGAGATTAGGTTTAGAAGTCATCTGAAATATTGTTTACAAGCTGACGTGCTCAGTCAGTGACGTCAGATGATATATGTATGGGCGATACTGAGTGCTTGGCTATTGACAGTCCATTATACCATTATTCTACATGAGTGCCCATGTAACATTGCAAGACCATTTGTCCACTGTACTATGATGTATTATGGCAACCTGTGATTTGTCACTATCTGTGCTGTCGAGTGTGTACGTCCAATTAAACTTTAGAAAAGGTACACAGTCGTTGGTGTCGATGACTTCCGGTCATACATGAGTGTGAGAAGAGAACATTTGTCAACAACACGAACCCTTATCATCATTCGCACATTATACACTCCATCCATGTCTACACAACACTGCGTAGGTCAAGTTGACATTCCATACACTACAGTGGGGCAGGCAACACCATAGGGATCTTGTCAACTGATGATGATAGACGCCTGTCTTCCCGCCTAGGAGTGTTCTGGTGTACTTTATCAACATATATTATATCCAACTAAATATCAACTTTATCACACTCCCTAATAATCACAAACACTATTTGGCACCATCCGTCAGCTCCAAAACACACACAAACTTGGCACTGGCCACGAATGAGTGATGAACTCAGCAGCCCTAGTAAAACAACAATTTATAAAAAACTGAATATAATTAGTTATAAAAGTCTAACATTGATCTGGACAGACAATAAACATACCATGGTTCTTTCCTGTGGCTAAAACTTTGTAAGGTGTCATCTGGAGATCTAGATTTTCATGCCTAAGCAGCTGGGGGAAAAAATGTGTATTAACTGTTCAAATATCAAATACTTTTCTTTGAAATATTCTTTTATCATGCGTGAATCATACATCGGCATGTCTGTAACATGTTTTACATCTCTAAGATATGATTTACCTTGTCTACAAAACATTTCATCACGTCCACTATATAGTTTACTATATCTATATTTATGATACACTTAACTTAAGTATCATTTACCTTGTCTACAAATATTTCATAATGTCTATGATATTTTTTACCCCATATGAGACATATTTTATCTTGTCTACAAAATATTTTACCATATCTATAATTCACCATATATAAGACATTATATGCTAAGTCTAGAAACTTTATCTTATCCACAATATATTTTATTCTGTCTATAATACGCTTCCAGACATCCAGCCAGCAAAAGAAGAGCTACAAATTAACTTTGAAAAACCAACGAAGGAAGTAATAAAGAAAGCCATAAAGCTTCTCAGAGATGGACAAGTGGCTGGTCCAGATGGCATTCCAGCAGAGGCCATCAAAGCAGATACTGTCACTGCTACAGAGGTTTATACAAATTACTTGGTAAAGTCTGGGAGAGAGAAGAAATACCAGCAGAATGGAAGGAAGGATTTCTGGTTAAACTGTCTAAGAAAGGCAATT
This sequence comes from Oreohelix idahoensis, assembly GCA_024509875.1. NCBI lineage: Eukaryota > Metazoa > Mollusca > Gastropoda > Stylommatophora > Oreohelicidae > Oreohelix > Oreohelix idahoensis. The sequence continues at coordinate 225,734 of JAMPIV010006730.1, forward strand.
TAAGAGGAATAATGTTACTATCAGTGCCAGGAAAAAGTATTAAACAGGATCATCCTCGAGAGATTAAAAGAGCCCATGGACAAACAACTAAGAGATGAACAAGCAGGTTTTAGGCAAAACAGATCCTGTACAGACCAGATAGCCACATTGAGAATAATGGATTTGTGGACTATGAAAAGGCATTTGACAGTGAAGACAGAGAATCACTTTGGAAATTGATGAGGCATCATGGAGTTCCCTTGAAGATCTTAAATTTAATAAAGAAAACATATGAAGACATGACATGCAGAGTTCTTCATGAAGGATAAATTTCAGAACCATGTGGGATAGGAACTAATAGAATGGAGGAAAAAAAAATGTAACACGTCTTACTAGGAGAAAGGACAGGAAAAAACCTACGCTGCGGCTATAAGGCCTTCATCAGGGACAGACAAACAAAAAACAGAAGGGAAAGAAAGTGAGAATTAAGTGGAAAAATAAAAGAAAATAAGAACAGGGAGTGCAACAGGGATGCCTCTTGACTCCATTTCTTTTCTTGCTGGAAATAAATTGGGTTATGAAAACATTGACGACACACAAAAGAAGTGGAATCCAATGGAATCTAATTAAGCAGCTTGATGATCTAGATTTTGCTGATGACTTGGCTCTTCTGTCCCATAACCATAATCAGATGCAAGACAAAATGAGAATACTTGACGAGAGGTCACAGCAATTGGGTCTGAAAATACGCAGGAAAAAAACAAAGATAATGAGAATAAATATATAAAATGATACCAAGGTTGAACTTGAAGAAACGCCACTAAAAGATATAAAATCGTACACATATCTTTGCAGCAATATAGATAAAGTTGGAGGGACAGACAATGATATCAAAATAAGAAAAGCGGAAAGTGGAGCTTTCACTGCGTTGGGAAACATTTGGAGATCAAGAGAAATCAAATCCAACACTAAAATAAGAATTTTCAACGCAAATGTCAAGTCAGTCCAACTGTATGGCTCTGAAACATAGCGAATAATAAAAACAACAACCAAAACGCTACAGACTTTCGTAAATGGGCGCTTGCGAAGAACAGGATTAAAATGGTATGATAAAGTCCCCAGTGTGGAACTGATGACAAGAACTAGCCAAGTGCCAGTGGAACAAGAGTAGAGAAGAAAACGCTTGTGATGGATAGGACACACACTAAAGTAACCTGCTGATAGCATTGCAAGGTAGTCCTTGTTCTGAAACTCCCAGGGAAGACAGGCAGAGGTAAACCGAGAAGCACAAGGAGAAAAGAACTGGATACAGAGGTGAAAATGATGAGGAAACTGTGGAGAGAACTTGAGCTGATGGCACATGACAGGAAGACTTGGCATGTGTTTGTTGAAGGCCTATGCTCCTTGGGGAGCTAAAGGGTAGTGAATGAATAATACACTTCAGCCTTATATTAAACATACTATACCTTGTCCATGAGCTGAAACATTTGTAAGATAAGCTGATCCTGCCTGAGATCATCACCATACTTAAAGATAGTCTTGTACTCTTTCCCACTGACCGTCTGGAAGGTCACCAAGCATGGGCTCAGTTTACTCTAGAGTAACAATAACAGATAATGATGACAGGCAGTTAAAAATACCAGCTGTGTCAGTCATAAATTAAATATAATAAGAAACACAAAGGTAAGGGTAGTCCCATAGCAGATTCTGGAGTGTGAGATGTTAGAGACTTCAATTTTACTAGGTTTCAGTTTAATGAGGTGGGAGTGAAAGGTTCCTTTCTTAGCTGCATCTGCCTTCACTAACTCAAAAGCAGAGCCAAGTTCCCCATTTTTACAATTTTGTTAAAACTAAAACCAAACCAAATCATACAACTGGGTAGACTGGTTTAGTTTGGTTTGGTTTGAAGAACCATCTTAATTGCACATGGACAGCTTCATAAGTGCTCCGATCTCCTCCTTTAGATGACACAAGGAGGACCTCAGCACAGTGCACAAACTCCATAGCACCAGCAAGGATCTCAATGTGTGTATACAGGAATCAAACTTTCTATAAATATTTTTGCCCAGACAGTGGCCTTATGACCTACTCTTTATGATTTACAACTGCCGAGGGATATTTAACGTGCGCAACTTGAACACGGGACCTCCTATTTTTTCGCCCTTATCCGAGAAGGTTAGGCATCCAATCTCACTACCCAGGAGATCATGGGAAAGTATGACATCATTAGGAGCCACTGGTTCTGAAAACAATTCCATAAATTATATTCCCTGTGCTGGAAGTGAACCTAGTACCTTTAGAATTAGAGGCGGATGCTATACCACTGAACCACTCTGACCCCCTTGGGTAGACTGGAATGAGAGGTAACCTGGTTTTGAAACATTTTGCCTCATGCAGCAAGTGCTCTAACTACTTTGCCATTCCACTGCTTTTATAAACAGTACAGGTTTGTTTCACTGTTGATGTGCTTTGGCCTGGTGGCAATATTTGCATTTAAGTTAACGTTTAGTGTCTTGGATGCCTCAAATCATACAAGATACTTTTTTTGTAACAAAAGAAAAAAAATGTTCTGCTTGAAATTATAATCTTCAATAGCTGAAATTTAACACAAGTTCACCACTTGAAACTTTGCAAGCATCACTTTCTCAATATGCTAATTGTTTGAATTCACAGCAATGAATATTATAATTACTGCCATTTTAACATGAGAACATCTCAAGGACACTGCAAAAATCACAATTTTACAAGATAAAACAAGCAAATATTTCAAATTAAAAAAGTCAGTGACATTTAATTAATATAAACAGTAACATAATTAGGAAGCATAATAACACCAGATGGCAGAACAAGCAAAGACATCAGTAGCTGAATAAATAAAGCCAGAACAGCCTTCGTGAATCTAAAGAACATCTGGAAATCTTCCCAGTACGGTTCAAACACTAAACCAAAAATTTATGAGAGCTGCATAATTTCTGTACTTCTGAACTGTGCAGAATGCTGGAGAGTAACAGAAAAGGAAATATCCAAACTGTCCTCTTTCCACATAATCTGTCTTAAGAAAATTCTTTGAAATTTATGGCCGAACACTATCACCAACCAAGAACTGCTAACTCTGAGCCACCAAGAAGACATGTGCACCATCACAGCGGATAGATGTTGGAATAGGGGTGGCCATATCCTCAGAAAAGACCCTGATACCATCCCCAGAACTGCCATGCTATGGACTCCAGAAGGAAAGCGAAAGGTTAAAACTTTATTAAAATCTGAAAATTTGTGGAAAATTTCAGTGTCTCTGAAGAGAGTAATTTTACTGTGTCTTCTTCTTCTTCTTCTTCTTCATGTACCATGCCTGGTGGCATAGGAGATCATGTATTCATTAACTCATTTTCTTTTGTCCTCCTTACAGCCACCACTGCAGCTGGTACCTTGCAGGAAGCCTGTACCTTGCAGGAAGCCTGTACCTTGCAGGAAGCCTGTACCTTGCAGGAAGCCTGTACCATGCAGGAAGCCTGTACCATGCAGTCACATGCTCAAGTAGCAGTGGTGTCTGTGGCAATTTGTTTGACATGATGAGGTTTCCAGCCACATACAAAAACTCATATTAGTCTCCTTGTATGACATGCCTTAGGGTGCAGTAGTCCTCCTTCTTCGTCTCCTCAGAGACTTGCTGGAGTAAGAGATATCTCCCCACAGCTTCCTGTCTCCAGTAATGCTTAACGATTCTCTTGACTTCTTTCCATGCCACAATGTCAAACTGTCCAGTACTCTCTTTGTTGTACTATCTCTTTTTCCTTCAATCTTTCTAGTTGTCACAATATATTCCACCTTTCTTGTTTTCTTAACTAATGTCAAAGACAATTTATTGTGTCCTTCTAATGTGAGTAATAAGCTTCCCTTGTGCATTGGCTTTTTTTTTCAGGACAACCTTATTAACTATTTTTAGCTTTCCAAAGTATTCTTGATATTTTTTTCTGCAAAACCACATCTCTGTGGTCTCCAGGTCATTTCCTACTTGTTTACTATCCCTGTTTAACTCTTAGTATACGAGCGGCCTTTCATGACTACCATTACAGATTTTGCAATAAATAATTTATTTATAAAGATAACATAAGTGTTATATATCAAAATGTGAAGAAATGAAACCCCTATATCATGCACGTAACTAAATTGTTCAGTGGTTTTAAACATGCATTCAGCTATAAATTTTCGCTATTGACGGAGATGGATCATCGGCCTCTCTAGAAGGCCGCTCGTCTACTAAGAGTTAATGTAACAAGGTATAATGCAAGTCATTGAAAATATAGGATGAAACAATATTACTGCACTGAATTAAAAAACATGTCAGTTCTGAAACATGTCTACTTACTGAGAAAACAGAAGCCTTTTCTGAAACATTGTTATTTAAAGATAGAGAAAACAGAAGCCTTTTCTGGAACATTTTTATTTAAAGACAAAGAAAACAGAAGCCTTTTGAAGAGCAACATCTTTATTTAAAGAAAGAGACAACAAGCCTTTTCTGGGACTACATCTTTACTTAATGAGAAACAGAATTCTTTTCTAGAACATCTATTCTTTATGAGAAAACAGAAACTACTAGGGCAGAATATACACTTACTGAGAAAACAGAAGCCTTGTCTATGACAACATCTATACTTACTGAGAAAACAGAAGCCTTATCTGGAACAACTCCTTTGACCAACACTGAGGGATCCAAGGGTAATGGAATGGGTTCATTCTTGATGGCTTCAAATTCTGAGTCATGCAGACGAGCTTGTAAACGCTCCAACTACAAGAACAAAGTTTATGTTATGATAAGTTTTTGGAACACAGTGAACGCTCATCAACATACATCATACATCATTTTTGTTGCCCGTAGAAAAGAGTGCCGTAACCACTACTCACAATCAAATTCTTTTATAGGCAGTCTAACTCTTCCAACAATACCTAAGCTTCAATAAACTAAAAAATAACAAAATTACAATAATAATCACAATGTTGGTTTTTAAAATCAACATACATAAAGAAAGCACTTTCAACGACATAAAATTTATTTTAAAAAAAATTCAGATCACAACACATAAATAGTCTAAATTATTTCACACTGATTTCTGTTATTATTCAAACAACTGAAAATAATGTTTTATAAAGAAGGTATGAGAGATATGTTGGAGTCTTTCATAAACTTGGTAATAGGTTTTTGAGTTGTGTTAATAGGAGGAGTGGCACACAATACATACCTTTTTCTTTTGACTGCTTTCTTTCTGTACATGCTGAACTAGAGAACATAATAATTTTACCACCAGCTGCTGCCTGGACAGAAGTGACCTCTGTCGCTTGAACTCTGGTGGACCCTGCGGCAAACAGGCAGTCATGGAAAATAATATGTCAAAAGATTATTAATACCCAATGTTAAACAGATATGTTCATTATTGCACAATGGCACTGGTATGCTATTGGTTAACAAGGATACTGACAGTATGTCAGCATCTTCTCACCTCTTGGTGCACTGAACCTTGCCTTGTTCTTGTTATCACTGATCCTGTCAAACCATTTCAATCTTTTTGTTCTACGCAGGCACACATTTATGAAAGTCTGTAACTGTTCTCCATGGTTCAGGGCCATACAATAGGACTGATTTGGCATTTTTCAGTTGACTATTCTGATGTTTGTGTTGATTATGATTACCTTTGATTTCCATACAACTCCCAATGCAATGCAAGCTTCTCTAGCTTTTTGTATTTTTGAACTGATAACAGCCCAATGGGCTGATCACCCGTTGGCTTGTCACACCGATTACGGAAACAATGGCAGATGGATCTATTTGTTGTTGCCCTAAAGACGCCGCTAGGCGTGATGGGAAACTACAGCAGAGAAAATCAATCTGCTGTTGCCCTTAAGACGCCACAAGGCGTGATGGCCTCTGACTGCTTGGTCGGTCTTTGGCTAAGGACGGAAGAAGAAGAAGAACTGATAACAGTATTTTCCTTCAACATTTTCTAATGCTGCTATGTTCTTCTTCTTCTTCTTCCTCGTTCGTCCTGAAAAGGACGTTGGTTGCGTTGTGCCCGTTTACAGTGAAGCAGCAATATTTGCACCTTTTGGCCGACACATCCGACTTCCGCACGGCATTTTTTGGGACCGGGTTAGCCTTCCCTCTTTGATCCCTACTCACTCAGCCAGACTGCAGTGACGCAGCCTGTTTCCAGGACCACCACTTGGAGGTGGAGTAGGGTCTTGGTCAGCTCTGGTTCGCTGACTGCATTCTCTATTGTTGCGTCTTTGGGTCCCGCTGAGTATGTTCATTACTGCACACTAAATGTGCTAAACCAACGGGCTGATCACCCGTTTGCCAGTCACTTCGATTACGGAAACAACAGCAAATGGATTGATTTGCCGTTGCCCTAAAGACGCCAATAGGTGTGATGGGAAACAATGGCAAAGAAAACCTATCTGCTGTTGCCCTAAGACGCCACTAGGCGTAATGGCCACTGACTGCTTTGACGGTCGGTGGCTAAGGACAGAAGAAGAAGAAGAAATGTGCTAAAGAATGCCAAAAAAGCTGAATATTAAAATAGACTTATGCTAACATAATGAAGAAATGATGGAAAGAGCCACACAAATACCAACAAAACAAAAGGTGAGAAGAAGGTTCTGGTATTGGATTGGACACACAGCTGATATGAAAAACAGCTGATATGAAAAAACAGCTGATACCATTACAAAGCTGTCCCTGTTCTGGAATCCCCAAGGTAAAAGAAAAATAGGGAGACAAAAAAAAACACATGGAGATAAGAACTGGAGACAGGCATGAAATGGAGATACATGGAAAGACCTTGAAACGATTGTACACAACAGGACTTCAATACTTAATTGTGTGATTAAAAAGACTAGTTAAATATATAACAAAGATATATAGATCATATTTTGTATGAGTACACTCATAAAACATACATTAAGATAAATATTTTCTCATGATACTGACAAGATAGATATTTACAATGATACTGAAGAGATATCTACAGCAAAAGGGTATGCTAAATATAGATTTTTATAAAACAGATATTAAGATAAATATTGTTTTAAGTGAAAAAAAAGGTAAAGCGGGTTCCACAGCAGATACTGCAATAGGAAAGTGAAGTGTTAGAGACTTCATTATGCTAGGTCCAGTATTGAGAGGTGAGGTGACAAGTTCCCTTCCTCACTGCCTTTTCATTCCCTAACTCAAGAGCAGAGTCAGGTACCAATTTACAGCTGGATAGATTGTAGCATGATGCCACCACATTTTGAACCCGGCACCTTTGCCACAAGAAGTCAATGCTCTAACCACTCTGCCAAATGAACACTCTTTAGGACATTACAAAATATAGCACAAGGACATTACAAAATATAGCACAAGGACATTATTTACTTACTTATTCGTTCCTCTTCTACCGTGGGGTGTAGAGGTTTGTAAGAGAGAGCGCCATACTATTCTATTGGCTATCCAGTTAGTCGCCTTTAGAAGCAATCCGGTTTTCTCTCTTATGTTTCGCGTAATCAGGTTTTTAAGACAAACAGGTGATCGGCCTGTTGTGCCTTTGCATGGTGGAGGGGCTGCCTCATTACGGCCTCCATGCAGGCCGCCCTCCTCCTTTTTCAGCCGGGCTTGGGACCGGCCTAGGCGGAGTTCACAAGGTGAAATTGTGCCTCTAGATAGCTATATAATTATTATCATAATTTCCCACTTTGCTCCTTATGCAACATGGAGCCACAAATGCAGATGGTTCCCTTTCAGAAAGCCAGCAATAAGCATTCATGTTCTCTTGCAGAAGTAGTTTCTGCAGCAATTAGCTTTACATAGCGAGGTTGCCAGCCACTTGAACAACCTCCTATTAGTAGCTTCATCTGATATGCCCCAGAGAATGCCAGTTCTGTTCTGTCTTTGTCTCTTCACAGAACATTGGGAACTACACACAGAATCTTTATCATACACTGTTCAATATTTAACACATCACACTTTATAACAGTCATGTATTAAACACTGATATAGAATTTGGTGCGCTAAATATTTTGAAGACCATTATCTTCTCTCTGGGCTCTCAAAATCCCCCCCCCCCCCCCCCCCCCCCCCCCCCCCCCCCCCCCCCCCCCCCAATACCCACTGTTTCTTACCTTACTTAAAGCCACACTAAATCTCTTGAGAACAGACTTGTACATATCCAGAACTTCCTCGTTCGGTATATCAGTATGATCTTCACACTCAACCAATAAATACCTGAACAAAGAAGTCGGTTTGACATTGTTAAATCTTTACTGAAGTAAAACAGCCAGTGATTGGTTCAATGGTCATTTATAAACTGTGCTATCTGTCATCATCATCATTCTTTTTCTGCTCCCTACTGAGCACAGGGCCATCACTATAAACATTATTGTACAGATGTACATTTATTTATATAATACTGAGTTCATGAAATCTCAAGTTCCTATTAAGGCTCAGGGGTTAAAGAATGAGGGATGTTTCAGCAATCAACATAATAAAAAAATTTTTTGTTAAGCTACAACCACACCAACACCCACAGCTGTAAAAATAAGTAACTGACTCTGCTGTGAGTTAGGGAAGGCAAAGGCAGCAAGGAAGGTAACTGGTCACCCCATCTCATAAAGTTGAGACCTAGTATAAATGAAGTCTAACATTTCCCTTCCCTATGGCAGTATCTGCTATTGGACTACCTTTTTTAAACTTTTTTCTTTGCCTTGTATGTCACTCTCTTGTCACCTTCAAATCTTGCAATCGATTTTTCAATCACTTCCAGTATAGCTCTGAAACTTGGCATAGTTGTGTATTACTCATGACAATACAATAATTAGTCGTAAAAATAATAAAATTAAAAATCATTTTTTGTGTGTGTATTACATCAGCACGAAAATGGGCGATAACTGCAAATAATCTAGGTGTATTCTGTCCAACAAGATTGTCTCTCTTCAAAGAAATGTTGAAAATTCTTAAGCGTGGGGGCGCTTAACATACTTGTATATTTTATCCTAAGTGTCTAATTTTTTTTTTTTTTATGTAAAACTTTTGCCTCGTTTTGGCGAGGCGTGTCCCGTTCAACCTAGTCGGTTATATTAGGGCGCATGTCCAAATATAAAAGACCCTTAGGTCTGAGATGTAATGAAGTATAAAGCAGAAGTTAATTTCATGCAGAATCAGCGCCCCAGGCTTTTTGTTAATTTGATGTTACATTTTTTAAACTGCAAGCTATAAACTCCATGAAAAATTATTTGTGGCTTTTTAGTGCATTAAAAGCGTGTGTTTAAAATATTCTTTTTATATTTTTTATTCATCTCCATACATTCAATACACAGACTTTACTTTAATTTGCATCAGTTTCTATTTTATTGTACTAAAACTCACCAATAAAAATAATTTGCAACAACTGGATTCTTACAAGCTCTGGAAATCAGAAATGTTGCTAAATCCATCTGAAACAAGGCAGACATATATTACACAAACTGTATCCCAAAAAAGAAGAAGAAAAATCATACTGAAGAAATGTATTTAAAAACTGTATTTAAAAATAACATTAGTAGCCCATTCTCAAATTACAAGGCACAAGTTTGTATGCTGTGATGATGAGATATTTATATCACATGTAGGACCCAGCAGTATCATCATCATTATCATCATCATCATCATCATCATTATCATCATCATCAACTTTAACTTTCTACTTCCTATGAAGCATAGGCCTTCAACATTGTTTGCCGAGCCTTCTTGGCCTGTGCTATCTGTTTCCCTGACTTGTTTATCCCTCTCTCACATCTGTCTCCAGTTTTCTTCTCCATGTGTTATACAGTCTCCCTCTACCTCTCTTACACTGGCCATTCCAGAATAAGAACTGTCTTGTAATGTTATGAATAAGTTTCCTCAAAATGTATCCTATCTTATGCAAATAGTTAATATTACCATTGAATTGACTAATGTAACACACAAACAGAGAGAGAGAGAGACAGAGAGAGAGACAGAGAGAAACAGAGAGAGACAGAGAGAGACAGAGAGAGACACACAGAGAGAGAAACAGAGACAGAGAGAGACAGAGAGAGACAGAGAGAGACTGTTACGGTGTTATTTTAAATGACGGCGTCTGCTGGGGTTTACCCATGCGCAACGTTTAGGGGGTCATTAATATTTATAGAATATGTCGATATTTTACGGTATAGTGAACGCGAAATATATGCGGAGATTATGACGCATTCGCGTTGGGAAGGTCACGCCGGGTGACTTGGTTACAGGGCCTTTGTTACGCTATCCGTCAAGCAAGAAGGTCGTGTCTTGTATTTCTTCCAAGGAAATAAGGCTGAGTATATAGCCTATATTATATAGATGAATCGATGTAGACTTCAGGGTCAGTTCGGAAATTAATCTAAGCATGAGATTAATTAAATTAAACTAATAATGGAAGGAGAATCGTATTATGATTCAAATTGTAGATGTCAAGAACTCATGTGCTCATTTCTGGCTGTTGACTACAACAGCGCACGTATATAGCCACGATGTTCATCTGACATATTGTTTTGACACGGACGGATACTTACTGATATTATTTGGAATCCAATTGTTACGCTGAATTGTTCATGAAACCTTTTGTGAATGTCGATTATCGTTTTTGTATGAATCTCAATACATGTGGACTCAAAGCAGAAGGCTTGATCCTTTATTTACGTTTCGGGTTCAGTTCTACAGCTGTTGGTGTTTACCTTTGTCAGCACGATAACTCTCCCACAAGGGAAATCAAATACTATATACTATGCAAATCAGAACGTCGAAGGGATGTTCTGATGCCCAGAGCTAACCATTTATAACCAACATTGATACGTCTAAAGAGTGACTTTACTATTCAATAAATAATACCATAACCAAGGAATCGCAACACCAACCACACCACCACCACCGACCCATCACAACTGGTGGCCATTAGTGGTTTTGAAATTTTTCAAAAGAACGAACCACAAAAAAAAATAAGACATTTTTCCTTTCGAGCCGAAATGGGACATTATTTGCAAAAACACCGGTGACGTCATGCCCTTGACGACAGTATGAACGGTTGGAAAAGCCAGCAGCTGACAATGTCCTTCAAACAAATTTATTTGCAGCTTTCAAACATCAAATGAAACCTATTGCTGACTTTCTCAATGATACAAACAAGCTTTCGAGTCTGTCGGCGAAGCATATAATGTACGATATTACCGCCAAAACAAGATAAGTCACTAATTTTAAAGGTTAAAATATTTCGTCCTGTTTGTCCAAATAATGCCATGTTCTTTTTTCGTTGTATCCATGTTAAATATTGTTCCTGTCCTTTTCATGCAGCGAGTATGGTTGGGCGGCGGTTCGGAATGAATAAAATGGCTCTCAGGATGCCGATATTCATTCTGAATGTTCCTAAGGCTGTGAATTAATAGCACCTCGCGAAGAAAGCGTCGAATTATCATTATCGGTGATCCGTTCGTTCGGACTTGCATTAATTCACTTTGCATGTTAGGTGTATAGTCATGTTATAACTGGTGTTTTCATGTGTATTTGGTACTTATTTTTATTCATTTACAGTCTTATGTTCGTAATCTATCTTGTTTATTCTGATCTAGCTATCTTTAATTTTAATTAAATGTATTGTATTAACGTCAAATGAGTCCTGTGACGTCACTATTTGTTACGTACACAGCTTAACTTTCTATTCAGTTCATTCTTAATCTCTCACTTCCGTTTTATACCACTTAGTTATTAATGCATTTTTTATTGTGAAAATGTCTTGTCGTATGGTAATACTGTTTCGTAATCCTTGGTTAACCCATTGTATTGTTTGTATTCATTTCATCCTTCTATAATTTAATATTAATGCTATAATTTCTTCATTAATAATAGTGTAGATGAATATGATTAAATTTTTATCAGCTTTGATGAGGAATTAGGGACTTTGCACATATTTGCAGTAGTGGTCCTAGAAATGGGCAATGCACTTTATGCCTCATGATTATGGCATAAAATATAATGATTAATTATTAAAACTTTATAACATATTAATACATATTTAATATAAATTAGTACACTTTCTCAGTACTATATTGTGAACTTAGTGACAATTAAGACTAATTATTTGGGGATAATACACATAATTATTAAATATTAATATTAAGTGCTTGATATAATTTCAGCAGCTTATATAACTAACTATCATAACTATTTATGATAGATATCAGTGAGTATATATATAATATTTTTACAAAATATTATAGATTGTGGAACTTATACATAACAATACAGGAATATTACAATTTCTTGTATTAATTATTCATTCGTTGAGTAATTATAATTATCGACATAGATTCTAGTGGTGATTACAAGACATAAGTAATTAAATACTTAAATAATTAAACTCCAAGAATGCTTACCTTGGATCATTTCATTAAAATTGGAAAAGATTGTAATAAAAAGGGAGAGGCACTCCTTGAATTTGCTGAACAACAACTGGCAAGATATAAGGCAGAGATGGAAGAACTTGACAGAAAAGAAGCTGAAAAGAAAACCATTGCTAAGGCAGAGATGGAAGAACTTGACAGAAAGGAGGCTGAAAGGAAAGCTATTGATAAAGCAGAGATGGAAGAACTTGAAAGAAAACAGGCGGAAAAGAAAGCAGAATTAAGACAAGAAGAAGAAAGAAAGGTGGCAAGAGATGAAATCCTACGGATTGAAGAAGAGAATAAATTGAAACGACAAGAAATCATATTGCAGCAAGAAATGGAATTGCAACGGCTTAAATTGGAAACAGCAAAACTTAATTCGCAGAGTGCTGCAGCAAGCCAAAATGATAATGCTCAATCTGGATCTTCATCCACCCGACTTAAGGGCAATTATTACTTTAAATTACCACCATTCAAATTACACGTGGACGACCTTTCATCGTGGCTGGCGCGCTTTGAGGATATATGTAAGGTCAATAACCTTGACAAAACTGCATGGGCACTTAAACTTAAGGAATTTCTGGATGGCGAACCTGCAAGTGCAGCACAAAACATTGATCCTACATTAGCCACAGATTATGAGGCCATTAAGACGTTGTTATTACGTCGTTTCCACTTGAACGAAGAGGCATGTAGATTACGTTTCAAAAGTTTGTTGCCAGATAACAATAAAGATTTCACAGGTTTTATTGCTAACATACGCAATACTTTTAACAGATGGGTTGAACTGGCAGGTGTCAACAAATCTTACGACAAGTTAGTCGATTTGTTATTGAGGGATAAAGTGTTATCTTCTGTCAGCCCACCATTCTTTGCTTATCTGCAAGAAAGAAAACCAGAATCTATTGATGAGTTAGAAAAAATTTCTTTAAATTACTGCACAGCTCATCCGAATGCTAATATTTCTGGCTCGTTGATAAGAGAACCACTTCCTGTAGCCTCCAATATGGCATATCATAATCATAACAAACCTAGAACACACAGTGTGGACAGAGGTATGTTCAAAGGAAACTATGACATTAATTTTCATAAGGGACAGAATAACTTTAACAATAACTTTAATAGAGGAAGACAACAAACCAGAAATTATTCACCTCAGTCAAGATACAACAGTAATCCACGTAACTCAAGTTATAATCGGTCATATCAATATAATAATGGTAACAATTGGAACAATAGCGATAATTATAACTCGAGATAACAATTATAGTAGACGACAACGGGATAATTCAACTAATTATTCTCGTAATCGTTCTCATTCTCGTGGATCTTCACATTATAACCATAATACCGGGGCAGCAGTTACAAATGATATCACCCCTAAGGTTCAGGTTCCACCTAACGATAATACAATGAATTCTTCTGCTGCATGCTTTGCTATAAATTATAACGTGGCAAATAGTTGCCCACAATGCAATCTTATTTTTCAGAAGGCAAAGGAGACAGTGCTAAACTGCGGACACATTACACCAGAAGTAGGTCTTGCAGCCAATGATGGAACAGGCTCTCTGATTTTTAACAGAGGGATAGTAAACGGTTCTGTAGTTTCTGTATTGAGAGACTCGGGGTCCACAACCATTGGAGTGCGACAGTCGCTAGTACATCCTAGCTGTGCAACGGGGGAATATGTCCGTTGCATGACTTTTGGGGGAACTATTGAGTTTTACCCCACAGCTCTTGTCCATGTTAATACACCTTTCTTTTCAGGACAAGTTAAGGTATGCATGCTTCAGAATCCAATTGCAGATCTGATGTTGGGACGCATCCATGGTAGTAAGGATTGTTCCCCACAGGAAATTGAGGAATGGGAATTAAAGAATGTGCAATCTTATTGCAATGCTAACGCTGTCATTGCAACAGCTACATTACGGGCCAACAAAATAAATACATGTGGCACAGTTTTCTCCAATTTCAGTCTCAGTACCATTCTGGAAATTGATAAGGAGAAGGATAAGACTCTCCTACAGGATAAAAAGTATACTAAACTACCAGCCCATCCTAGGAAGATTAGAAAATCATTTCGAGGCAGATATACCTTTTCTCAAGAGAATGCCACCAAGTCGGAAGATAGATGTTGGCGACAGAATCATATTAACAGTGATCTTAATAAAATTGTTGAAAATGGGAAAAGAAGGGATGTCCCGAACAAGGGTAATGATGGTGAAGTTCTTATGAACTTAACTAATAAAATTAGGACAAATAAATATGTCAATCATTATGAGACATCATCTCATAAGACTACCATATCCAAAAGATTAAATAGAAGAACTATTTATCACGTTAGTGACACTGATCCCACTTACATTGGGAAGGGTGCATATTCTCGCACCGTGTTAGTGCGCAATCTGCCACAAGGTACCAGATGGCAAGCACTTAGCAATTTCTTTAATGACACGGCAGACGTTATGTTTGTACGGTTGTTGTCACCTACCAATGACAGGTATGGTGAAGCTATAGTTACATTTCGTAACAATAGAGATGCTCGAATGGTCATCGAGCATGATAATGGTGCTTACTTTAACCATCATTGTCTACGGTTACAATTAGTACCTAATGCTGCGTCACGCAGATAACATGCTATGGTAATACAATTGTCTCATATCATTGATGACTCAGCATAGTCATTCATCATTTCTTTTCCTTACTGGTCCTTATAAGGTTACTGATAAAATTTCAGACGTTGATTACGTCTTAGATATCAAGGGACACAGAAAGATATTCCATATTAATATGCTCAAGCAATTTCATACACGTCCTATACACTTACAGTCAATTTTTCATGAATTAGATGACAATACTGTATCTACTTGTCATTATTCTAATCTATCTGTTATACAGGAGGAAGAATCTTCTTTTCCTGAAGTGCAGATGCCTTTACCTGTACTTACTGTCCAATCTACTGAATCTTGGCGTGATGTGACCATTTCTTCTACGGTTACCCCGCAACAGCATCAACGCGTTGCTGATCTTCTACAATCTTTCCCAGATGTGTTAACTGATGTACCGGGTTGCACATCTGTAATTAGTCACGATATTATTCTTAACGATGATACACCAATTCGTGTTCATCCTTATTCTGTACCTCTACATTTTCTGAGTAAGACATCTCAGGAACTCAAACAGATGATATCATTAGGTATTATTGAGACTAGTACATCTCCATTTTCTTCTCCTTTAGTCATTGTCCGGAAAAAGGACAACAACATACGTTTATGTGTTGACTATAGGAAACTTAATGCGCAGACAGTACCGGATAGCGAACCACATCCTATCCTTGACGATTTACTTCCTCGTCTATCCAATGCTACACTTTTCACTAAAATTGACTTAACCAAAGGTTATTGGCAGATTCCACTAACCGAAAGAGCCAAATACTACACAGCATTCTCAACTCCACAAGGTCTTTACCAGTGGAACGTGATGCCTTTTGGGCTAATGAATGCTCCAGCTACCTTTATTCGCATGATGCGAAAAATTTTAGCAGGTAGATCAGATATAATTACCTATATTGACGACATATGTTTGTTTAGTTCATCATTTGAGGAACATTTTTTGGGTCTTAAATCAGTTTTGGAAATATTGCGGGATAACCATTTAACCGCTAAACCAACTAAAATTCAAATAGTGTGTAATGAGATAACATTCCTGGGGCACATTATTGGATCGGGACGTATCCAAACAATTCCCAGTACGGTTTCTAAAATATTAAATTTATCTGTTCCTCAAACGAAGAAACAGGTTAGGAGTCTGTTAGGTTTAATCCAATACTATAGCAGATTTGTACCTCACCTATCATCCATCACGGCTGTCCTGTCTTCGTTACTAAAGAAGAACATGCCTTTAAGGATAAATTGGACCGACGAATGTGACAAAACTTTTCGCACTATCTTAAAAATATTTTCATGCCCACCTGTTTTAAGATTACCAGGTGCTTCTAAAAAGTTTGTTCTACGTACAGATGCGAGTAATTACGGACTCGGGGCATGTCTACTGCAATATCATGATGATGTCCTTCACCCTGTAATGTATATCTCACGCAAACTGAAACCTCCGGAGACGAAATATTCCACTGTGGACCGAGAATTGCTCTCCGTAATCTGGGCAATTACCAAGTTGGAAAAGTTTCTGCTGGGATCTCCATTCCTGATCAGAAATCAGTGGCAGCATTACGTCGCTCAAACCATAAAAGTGCTAAACTTGCACGATTTGCTATTACGTTGCAACCCTACGAGTTCGAGATACAGTCGATACCTGGAACTGAAAACGTCATAGCCGACACGTTGTCCAGACATCCTACGGATTCTGAATGAATATTACAATTTCAAGAAAATTTTCTCACTAGTCAAGCATTACATTTGCAATGAACGTTATTGATATCAAGTCAGAATATACAACAATTCAGTTGGACTTCCTACCTAAATAAGGACATTTCGAAATAAACTATTGTGATCAAAATATCAAGTTTTACGGATCGTTTGAAAATTTGAACTTCAATTCCACTTTGAGTATCACTCATTTCGATTGAAAACTGTTAAAAAGGAACAATCTCTGATGTAGAAAGGACAGATACGTTGATGACTTAGTCAATTTACTTTCAAAAGTTTAATAAAGGAACTAACGATGAATGGATAATCAAATCATAATTTGATAATATGAACCTTGTGTCTTAATGAACTTTCATACAATTCAACAGGAGGTAACAACGATTGGATCTTCATGTCCAATATTATTAAATTTTCTAGTTATTAAATTACTATATAACAGATAATAAAGTCAAAGTGTGATGAAATAAAAAAAATAAAATATACTAAGAAAAGATGAAACAAAAGAATATCCCACCAATTAAACCTTTTAATTAGTGTAATTATTAAGGTAATAGACATTACATTATGACATTTCATATATATAGTTAAAATGTATGAATTTTTTCTGTTCTTTTCTTCTGATTGCGTTAATTTAATTAGGTATCTATCCTTACACTTCATTTTCACACGCATGCTAATTTAATGTATACTTTAATATTTGGTTTTAATTGTCCGTACTTCTCAATTTTTATTTCTTTTACTCTCTTATACTATTTCTCATTTTCCTCTATTAGATATTAATTAGTTAGTACCATAAGTACATACTATAATTAATTATTTTAATTTTAGTTAGTTAGAATAATTTTAATAACACCTCACATTATTAGTTAGTCTATACATACAACAAATTAATTAGTTAATTAGTTAGTGACAGTGACATTTCCTTGTCTAATATAAGGTATATGTATGATATGACGTTGATTTTATTATAATATATTACTGACATGACCGCGACACTGTTCTAGATAGAACATCGTAGGTCATACGTCGGGTTTTGTTAAATTTTTGATAATTTGATTAATATTAATCAAAAAAAAAACCTATTTAATAGATTTTTTTTTTGCCCCCGTCTAACAGGAAATCTGTTACGGTGTTATTTTAAATGACGGCGTCTGCTGGGGTTTACCCATGCGCAACGTTTAGGGGGTCATTAATATTTATAGAATATGTCGATATTTTACGGTATAGTGAACGCGAAATATATGCGGAGATTATGACGCATTCGCGTTGGGAAGGTCACGCCGGGTGACTTGGTTACAGGGCCTTTGTTACGCTATCCGTCAAGCAAGAAGGTCGTGTCTTGTATTTCTTCCAAGGAAATAAGGCTGAGTATATAGCCTATATTATATAGATGAATCGATGTAGACTTCAGGGTCAGTTCGGAAATTAATCTAAGCATGAGATTAATTAAATTAAACTAATAATGGAAGGAGAATCGTATTATGATTCAAATTGTAGATGTCAAGAACTCATGTGCTCATTTCTGGCTGTTGACTACAACAGCGCACGTATATAGCCACGATGTTCATCTGACATATTGTTTTGACACGGACGGATACTTACTGATATTATTTGGAATCCAATTGTTACGCTGAATTGTACATGAAACCTTTTGTGAATGTCGATTATCGTTTTTGTATGAATCTCAATACATGTGGACTCAAAGCAGAAGGCTTGATCCTTTATTTACGTTTCGGGTTCGGTTCTACAGCTGTTGGTGTTTACCTTTGTCAGCACGATAACTCTCCCACAAGGGAAATCAAATACTATATACTATGCAAATCAGAACGTCGAAGGGATGTTCTGATGCCCAGAGCTAACCATTTATAACCAACATTGATACGTCTAAAGAGTGACTTTACTATTCAATAAATAATACCATAACCAAGGAATCGCAACACCAACCACACCACCACCACCGACCCGTCACAGAGACAAAGACAGAGAGAGACAAAGTTTACCTTTGTCAGCACGATAACTCTCCCACAAGGGAAATCAAATACTATATACTATGCAAATCAGAACGTCGAAGGGATGTTCTGATGCCCAGAGCTAACCATTTATAACCAACATTGATACGTCTAAAGAGTGACTTTACTATTCAATAAATAATACCATAACCAAGGAATCGCAACACCAACCACACCACCACCACCGACCCGTCACAGAGACAAAGACAGAGAGAGACAAAGACAGAGAGAGACAGAGATAGACAAAGACAGAGAGAGACAGAGACAGAGAGAGACAGAGAGAGAGACAGAGAGAGACAGAGATAGACAAAGACAGAGAGAGAGAGACAGAGACAGAGAGAGACACAGAGAGAGAGAAACAGAGACAGAGAGAGACAAAGACAGAGAGACAGAGATAGACACAAAGACAGAGAGAGAGAGAGAGACAGAGAGAGAGAGAGAGAGAGAGAGAGAGAGAGAGAGAGAGAGAGAGAGAGAGAGAGAGAGAGAGAGAGAGAGAGAGAGAGAGAGAGAGAGAGAGAGAGAGAGAGAGAGAGAGAGAGAGAGAGAGAGAATGAACAAACGAGCAAACAAACTTTATTTTCAAAGGGTTCTGCCCTTCCTTTCTCTCACCTTTCATACTGAATTCATTTATTCTCATATGCATTTTACATATCAATTTCAAGGAATTCAACGTTGTAAAGTAAAATAATAATATAGCACACTCATATTAACATCAATTACTTATAAGCATGACATAAAATATGTTGAAAAGTACAAACATCGTCGTTAGACGAGAGTAGAAGCAATTAAGTCATTACATATTTAAAATTAAAGCTTCACAATTTTTATAGTAAATACTGATATAAGCACTATGTTAACTAAAACAGAGATTTATTATTTAGGTGCATTTTCAAGCTTTCACGACTTTGACGTATAAATGTTGACTTATTTTGAATGTGGTGTAGTTTTTAGTTTTGTAAGCTCTTGGTGAAGAATTCTTCGATAATGCATCTGCATAACTTAAGCAACTACAAGAGAGGTCAAATATTACAAAATGTTATTAAAAGTAGTAAATATACCCGTGAAAATAATGACGGGGAAGTAATTTATCCTTCATCAAAGGGAAACAATTAAACTGAAAAAAATTACAATAAAATATATTATGTATTTTTTTACACTTTACTATATGTTTTCTATTAATTTTTTAAAATACAGTTGCAAATTTGGTGTGAAGAAAGATGAGTGCTATGTTAAGCGTCACACAATTTAGTGCAAAGGCTACAAGCGCATGGCTTTGATATAATGTTTCTTCTTTGATCCTTAGCCTCCGACCGTCAAAGCAGTCAGTGGCCATTACGCCTGGTGGCGTCTTGTAGGGCAACAACAAATTGATTCCACTTTGCTCGGTCGGCGGCCATCCTTCGTACAGTGCCCCAACTCTGGTTCATTCTTTGCATCTCAGCCTCCACAGTCCTCCGCCAAGTTGTTTTTGGTCGGCCTCTCTTTCGTTTTCCTTCAGGGGTCCATAGCAATATAATGTTTAGACCGCAACAAAAAAGTTTGTGTGGGACAGGACCTGACTTCTTTTAGAGATTTATATAGTACTAGTCAGAAACCCGTCAAAATCGATGGGTTTTTATTTATAGTGTTCTCTTTCTGTTACACGTCCTAAATACTGCATTATTTCTACTTTGGTCATTTTATTACAGGCCACCGTCATCAGATCTTTGTAGTAAAAATTATATGGATGCATTAAATATGAAGCCATGGGGCAACCTTCCTAAATGACATGGAGAGAAGTGATATTGATCTAATGGACCAGAAATTGACTAATTAACTAATAGTTCTTTTATGACATTTCTACCAGGGCAAGTTTTTAAAAACTTTGATGGGAAAAAGTTAATGCTGGCTTTTATCAGGGACGTAATTCATTATCTATCAAAGGGAAACAATTAAGCGACAAATTAAAAATAATAACAATAAAATATATTGTACATTTTTGATACTTTACTTTGTGTTTTCTATTTATTATTTAAAATACAACTGCATCTGTGGTGGAAAAAAAAGATGCGCGCTATATTAAGCATCGTGGAGTTTGAAAAAAGGCTAAAAGCGTACGACTTTTATATAATTTCCAGAGCACAAGAAAAAATATTGTGGGACAGGACAGGACATGACATTCTTAGAGAATTATATAATTAATATTAAATAATGTACACAAGTGCAAGGGCTCAACTGAGTATACGACAGAGAAAAAAACAATCAAATAAGCTGACTGGGAATAATAACACTTTACCTCATCATCCAAAGCTGAAGGAGATGTGTCATTTTTCCCAGAGGTTAGCCCACTGTTCATGGCGTCCAAAATTTCTTCTTCTGTTGTTGCTGTGATTGATCTGTTCGTTTTATTGGAGATATTATTCTGTTACTGGCACTTACTGCTGTTGATTACACTCAATTTTTACTGTTTATAATAATAGGAATGGTACCATCATTATTAACATGGTTTGTTCCGTTAACATAACGGAGACATTTAATGTTGATGTGCCTGGGGTTGTTACAAAATGGTATAAGTACTACCATAGCACATACTGCTGTAGGGCAGTCAAGTGTTAGAGCCTTCATCATATTAGATCTCAGCTTCATTAAATTGGATGATCAGTTCCATTGCTTGCTGCATCTGCCTTCCCTAACACAAAAACAGAGTCAATTACCCACTTACAGCTGGGTAAGAGTGGAGTCAAGTAATCAAGCTCTAACCACTCTGCCAGTTGGATGCTTAAAGTAAAGGTAGTCCCATAGCATATACTGCCGTAGGGGAGTGAAGTGATAGAGGCTTCAGTATACTAGGTCCAGCTTTATGAGGTGGGATGATCAGTTCCCTTCCTCACTGCCTTTGCCTTCCCTAACTCAAGAGCAGTCAGGTACCCATTTACAGATGGGTAGACTGGGGCGTGAGTCTGCCAAGTTTTGAACTTGGAACCTGGTAACTCTGCAGTGAGAGGCAAGAACTCTAACCACTGTGCCCATAGGACACCCCTGAGGTTGTCACCACTGATATTACTGAAGCTGTCTGTTACAATCATCACTGTAGATGTCAATACTGTTATTGGAGTTGTTACTGTTCACTTTATCTGGACTGTTACTCCTGGTATTGCTGGGAACATTGCTTCATTTGTTACTGGCAATCTAATATAAATAACTGTAATATGTTTTGACATATGTGAAGACTTGTAACATCTCATTTTTGTGAAGATTTTTGACATTTACTTCTTCTTATATCTCGCTACTTCTTGTGGAGTACTGAGCCCCCATCGGGGATAGTCCCCCCTGACATGAAGCCTGCATCCAAACATTCATGTGCTCCTGCTGTGATGGTTTTTGTAGGAATTAGTTTCACATGTTGAGGCTGTCAGCCTCATGCACAACCTCATACTAATAATTTCTTATGACATGCCAGAGAGACCAGTAGTCCTATTCTCTGTTTGTCTGCTCTAAGACCACCAGACAGACATTTTAGAACAGTTTTTTTGTGAAGACTGATATTCTGTTATAGTTTTCTATCACCGCCATTTCTGTTATGAATTATGATCTTCTGCTTCAAGTACCATGCCTCGTGGTGTTGGTCATCATGTCTCTTCACAACTTCTTGTGTCCATGCTGTTTATCAATTCTGTTGTCGACTTTGTTCCATGCCATAATGTCAAGCTGTTTAGTTATTTTCTCTCTTAGTCATCCTCTACCTGTCTTTCCCTCAATCTTTTCAGTTGTTATGATATATTCCAGCTTCCTTATCGTTACATGTCATAATGTCAATCTTGTCAGTTGTTATGATATATTCCAGCTTCCTTATTGTTACATGCCATAATGTCAAGCTGTTCAGTTGTTATGATATATTCCAGCTTCCTTATTGTTACATGCCATAATGTCAATCTTGTCAGTTGTTATGATATATTCCAGCTTCCTTATTGTTACATGCCATAATGTCAATCTTTTCAGTTGTTATGATATATTCCAGCTTCCTTATTGTTACATGCCATAATGTCAATCTTTTCAGTTGTTATGATATATTCCAGCTTCCTTATTGTTACATGCCAAAAGAAAGTGAATTGATTCCTTCTAATGTCAGTAATAAACTTATTTGGCATTCTGGCTTCTTTCAGGAAATTCCTGTTAGTCTTTTATTATGATGTAATTTATCATTAGAATTATGATGTTATTTGTCATTAGAATTATGATGTCACTGATCATTAGAATTATGATGTCATTTATCATTAGAATTATAATATCATTTATCATTAAAATTATAATATCATTTATCATTAGAACTATGATGTCATTTGTCATTAGAATTGTGATGTAATTTATCATTAGAATTATGATGTTATTTGTCATTTAGAATTATGATGTCATTTACCATTAGAATTATGATGTTATTTATCATTAGAGTTATGTCAATTATCATTAGAATTATGATGCCAATTATCATTATAATTATGATATCATTTATCATTAGAATTTCGATGCTTTGTAATAATTTCTAACACAGCTGCTATTTTCTGTGATGAACAATGATATTTATGCTTACCTGGGTTTGAACTCCTCCTCTAAGCTTGAAGTGCTGAAAAAACAAAAATATCATCTACAGAAACATGTTTCTGGAGACAAAGTATAGCCTGTAACAATATTTTCTCAGCAATGTGTATTAGCAGCTATGCTCTCTGGGAAAAGTGTGCCTGTAGTAACATTATCTGAAGAACATTACCTAATAAAGCATTCATTGAATAACTCTACCCATTCAAATTTTCTGTGAAGAACATACACCTATAGAAACATTCTCTGATGAACATAAACCAATTTAAAAATTCTCAGAACCATGTATACTATTCAATATTTTCCTTCATTCATCACCCTTCAGCTTCTCAAGGAGCATAGGCCTTCAACAAACTTATGCCAAGTCTTCCTGTCCTGTGCCATCAACTCAAGATCTTTCCATGTTTTCCTCATCATTTTCATTTCTGACTAATGATAGGAAACTCTGTATAGAGTTTCCTATCATCAGCTTCTCCATGTATTTTTCAGTCCAACTCTACTTCCTTGCCCTGGAGATTCCAGATCAAGGACTACCTTGTAAAGATGTCAATTGTGTGTCCTATCTAATTCCAGTGCCTTCTTCTCATCATCTCGTGCTCCATTAGCACTTGTCTGGTTCTCTTCTCATTAGTTCCACATTGGTGCTCCTGTTGCACCATTTCAATCCTTCTATTCTGTTCTATGCAAGGACCCAGTTATGAAAGTTGTAACTTCTTGGTTGTTATTTGTGTTGTTCTCCATGTTTTAGAGTCATACAAGTGCACTGACTTGACATTCGAGTTGAAAATTCTCATTTTTGTACTGGACCTTATTTCCTTTGTTATTTATATATTCCCCAAGCAATGAAAGCTCCTGTTGCTTTTAGTATCCTTACTTTGATATCATTGTCTGTTCCTCCAACTTTGTCTATAATGCTGCCAACATATATGTTAGGGTGACCAATACGTCCAGATTTATCTGGCTTTTCATGCCTAAACTACGCGTCATGCTAGATTTTTTTTAAATGTTGAAATATCCGGCTTTATCGCGATTTACAAAATTATATGAAAGATGTCAGACGCCAATTTGAAAATTCCCGATTTGAATTTCACTTCCAACGACAGAATTTCTTCAGAATCCAACAAACAATCCCACAAGCTTTTATGTTGTTGGATTGTTTATCAGTAATAGATTATAATCATATTTTTACACATTTTCTATTTGTTTATTGCCACCTGTTATCCAAAAATGCACTTTGAATGATAAGAAGGAATGAGGTTTAGTCAATAAAAATCTCATTGTCTATTGCAAATTACAAATAATGTTAACTTTAATATCGAATTAAACATTAATTAATGACATTATATATTTATTACACAAGCCTACTCTAAGTGCCAAATTTAAAAACAAATAGGATTTTGCGCCGTTTTTGCGAGGTGCAACCTTCAACCTAGGTCATATTAGGGCGCGCATGTCAAAATATAAAAGACCTTGTGGGTTTGCATACAAAAGTGTGCATTCATAGATAAAATGAGAAAGAAATTTCCATGTTTTTCCTAAGGTTGGCAAGATTTAGAAGCAGAATGTCTCGTATGCAGAGGTGGCACATTTGTGTCAGTAGCAAATAAAGTTGCTGCTGATTAAAATAGAATGCAACACACAACCACACACAAACCCACACCATGAAAACATGAACAGCACAAGAATGTACTTGTGTCTGAAAGTTCGCAATTAAAGCTGACATTATTTACAAAAGAAACAAGTATGGAACTGAAAAAGTAACTGCTACAGAAGGCCATTTTGCTTTTCATACTGTGAAACATCACAATAATTTGAAATCAGTGGACTGTACTTTAAAATGCTCCCCATCATTCAGAAAGTGCCAACAATTTGGCGTGCTACCAGAACCAGAACAGCAAGGGTTATTTATGTTGTTATTTATGTGACAATGTTTCTGTGTGTATTTAAAAAGTAATCAAGCTTTTTTTAAAGACAATTGTTATCATCTTAATATATCAAGAGACACAAAATCAAGGTGATTTGATGACATTATTGTTTGACATGTAATAAGTAAGCTTCACAGTCATTTATTATTTAAAATATGTCCTACTTTTTTTGTCCTACTTTTTTCATTATAGTGTCCTCCCTTGTCCTCCTTTCCATGGCAAAAAAGTGAACATTGTCCTCCTTTTTGTGTTGAATATGGTCACCCTAATATTTATATGATTCTACATCTTGTAGGGATGTTTCTTTAAGTCCAACCTTGTTATTGTTACCTGAACATAATCTCTTTGTCTTTTCCCTGTGTATTTTCAGACCATAAAGACCACAGTTTTTGCTAATTAAATTTAAAAAAAAATATATATATATATATATATATATATCAACAAAAGCTTGCTGTTACTCACGAAGATGTTATGTTAGACTGTGAGAGAGGATGTTGATCCACACCTATAATAGGCTCTGACTGTAGCAGGGACGATATGTCAGAGTCTTTCTGTGCCAGGTGTGAATCAAACTCATGATGAGATGGTACTACATCTCGGTCATTGCGAGACTTAATCTCTTTGAAATCTTCATACTTCAATGCCTGAACCAACTGCAGCAGGTACAACAGAAGGTCCTAAAGAAAGAATTAAAATAACTTATTGTTATTGTTAGTATGCACGCCGGATGTATCCTCTCATATGTCCATCTCTGCTGATCTTAATGTTTGATGCTAAATTCCAGCAATCTTAGCCTTGATAATTCATCGATTGCAGTGTCAATCTCTAATATAATATGTGATCATTAATTGCTTCAGTATCTCTCCCTTATCCATATCCAATGCATCTTCTATGGTTTGGGTTTTAAGGACTATCTTCATTGCACACGGACAACTCCATCAGTGCTCTGATCTCCTCCCTTAGATCACACAAGGAGGATCTCAGCACAGTGCACAAACTCCATAGACCGGCGAGAATCGTAATGTGTGTATAAAGGAATCACACATTCTACAAATATTTTTCTGGTGGGTAGGTTTCTAATTTTTAAATTTTGCCAGGGCAGTGGCCAGATAGGTCTACTCTTTACGATTTCCAACTGCCGTGGGATTTTTTAATGTGTGCAACTTACACACGGGACCTCCTATTTTTTCGTCCTTATCCGAGAAGGCTAGGCATCTGATCTCACTACCCAGGAGACCAGGGAGGGAGTATGACATCATTAGGACCACTGGTTCTGAAAACAATTTCCATAAATTATATTCCCTCAACTGGGAATCGAACCCAGTACCTCTATAACTCAAGGCGGATGCCATACCTCTTAGCCACTCTGACCCCCACCTTCTATGGGTACTCTTGAAACTAGTATGTCAGCTCTTTCATTGCCGCATACCCCTACATGACCAGGACAGTAGATCCACACCAGTTCCTGAAGATTCAAGGCTTCTATGGAGGTTTTCCATTCATGCCGGAGCCATCCACTTTGGACCATTTGAAGCAGCAATTGTGAGTCTGATACAAAAACTGCCCTTGTTAATGAAGTTTCAGACAGCCACCTTTAGGCCGTAGTAGCTGCCTCTACTTCCATTCTCATGATGAAGGTTGTTATCATGTAAGCCCCACTATGTTCAGCGACAATTCTGCACTTTACTCTAGCAGAGAAGCCCCACCCAGATTTCTCACCATGGATTACAGACCCATCATTGTACACAATGGCACCATCATCCCAGCATGATCACTTATTAGCTGATTAATTTCCAGCTCTAACCTCCCATTGGCCTAAGTTCTGCACTCTCTACTAAGGCTTATGATGACTTGCTGGTGGTTTGTCCACTCTTCTCCCATGAATATATTTTCAACTGTGGTCACCTGTCTAATAGATGCCTCTGCCTGCGCCATCCATTACATCCCCCTCTTTATTCTTGCTCCTTTGATGTCAGCTACGTTCCCATACAGGGGATGCCTTTTGTCTGTGGTTACTCGCATATAAGCTTTTGCCTGAGCCAACGCATATCTAGATCTAACTGACAGCAATCCAAGCATGTGTTGCATCGTCACAATGGAGGTAACTCGCATACAGCCTAAGACTATATGCATTCCTTCATTTTGAATGCGTTCCAGTCATTCACACAGCGTAAGTATTCCCAGCCCATACTCAATGACCAATATGACTAGCTGATAATAAAGAAGAAATAGTAATCTCTGCTCCAGGGTGCTGCGGCTATTGTTTTTAGGGCTGCCAGACCTCTCCTGCACTTCTGTATTATGTGATCAATATGGTGCTTATATGATAGCCCACAATCAAATGTTACTCGAAGGTACTTCAGCTTGTCTTGCCTTTCAGTTTTCTGCCCCATGAGAGTGTCATAGATCTGGCATTGATTTATAGTGCTGCCGCCACCTTTGCACGTTGGGATGTTTTGCAAGTTCAAGAAAGCGATCACATTCCCTGTGTAGTACTCATTGCAAAGGGAAAGACTACCAGACACAGGAAACCAAAACAGACTTTCCAGTATCATACAGGCCCACATGACAGTAGTAGCCCTGTGCGAATAGTGCATCAAAATGCAAAGCAAAAGACAGTTCGAACACATCTAACCCAACCACTCTGGTGGAATGAGACAGTAGAGAAAGCATGGAAGGAAAAGAAAAGAGCGACAAAGTCATGGTGGAAGGCACGAAAGGGGATGACAATGAATGATGAAGAGGTGGAAGAGTTGAAGGAGAAAATGCAGAGAGCCAGCAATAAATTCAAGAGCTTGGCAAGAGAAGTCAAGTACGCAGTGTGGGAGGGCTTTGTGACACAGGTGGGCACTGAAAAAACTCCAGTCAAAGCAGACCTTCCAGATATTACTCTTAAACAGATTTATTGAAATATGGACAATGTAAGAGACATCGGAAACCACAAAGCACAAATAAAAAATAATAATAAAATAAATATTAAAAAGGTAGGAATCATGAGCGGACAAGCAGGGATGAACTGGTAGAAGAAAATGAGTTTTTCTAAATCTAGCGTAGTAAAGTAAAGCAAATCTGTCTATATTTAAACATAAGGTTCTAGAAACTATTCAACCAATACTCTTACAACAATAAAATTATAAGCCCTATAACAGCCCAGAAGATAAAGAACTGAAAGTAATGATCAGGATGTGAAGAACATGGCAAGAATACAAAGCTATAAAAAAAAACTCAAAACATGGAAATTAAAAAAAACAGTCCTAAACAACAATAAGAATTTTCATTTCTAACGTTACAACACGAACAATAAAAATAACAACCAATAAGTTATAGACTTTCATCCAATGATGCTTCAGCAGAAAATAAAGATTAAAATTGTAAGATGATCAAAGTGGAATTGAAGGAAAGAACCTGATAAATACTAGTGCGACAAGAGGTCCAAAAAAGACATTGGAATTGGACAGGACACACACTGAGGAAACCTGCTATAGCTTACTTACTTAGTCATTTCCCTTCTACTGTGAGGTGTAGAGGTTTGGAAGAGAGAGCGCCAGACTATCCTATCGGGTGTCTTCCTCCTGGTCTGGTTCCATTCTAGTCCTCGGTCCTTCAAAGACTGTCTAATGTTGTCCTCCCAGCGGACTCTGGGTCGTCCTGGGGGTCTGGATCCCTGGCTCTTTGTTTCCCATGCTTGTCATGGTAGCTGATCTTCTCCCATTCTGCAGACATGGCCAAACCATCTTAGTTGGGACTGTTCTACTTGGGTCTGCAGGGGGTGGGATTTTAGGCCTTGACATATCATCTGGTTGCGGACCATGTCTCTTCTTGTTACTTCAACCACCTTCCTCAGATACCTCATTTCTGAGGTTTGGATCTGGCTTTTGTGGGTTGTAGTCATTGCCCATGACTCGCATCCATATGTCAAGACTGGGACATAGGTGGTATACAGCCATCTTCGTTTTCTTACCAACCTCTCTCTTGCTGAGGAATCCTCAATTTATGGCCTGAAAAAGTCTCCCAGCTGCTGCTTTTCAAGTGGCCAACTCTTCTTTGATGCCTCCCTTTCGGTCTATAATAGCTCCGAGGTATTTAAAGTGGTCGACCTGCTCCAGGACCTGTTCTCCCAGCTTAATCTGATGTCTTCTTTCTTCTCGTGATATCACCATGGATTTTGTTTTAGAGTTGCTTATGACCATCCCTCTCCTGCTATAGCACTGATAGCAAATAGCTCATGGAAAAACCCACTGGTGTAAAGAACATATGGTTTTTTTTACTTCTGAAAGTTCAAATCACATAAAAGTGCTTCACTCTGCCATTCCAGGGACTTTTCAATTACCAAAATTAGTAAAATTCTAGACCTATCAAATTGACACGTAAGAAAGTATTACAAAATAAACAAATCACACCATGGTGCTTCACTTCAAAAGCAGATTTAAGAGGAAGATAAGAACATCTCAGAAACCAAACTAAGTAGAATTTTTTATGGTGGTTGAAATTTCATGCTTGAGAGATCTGTAACATTTCACAAAATGCCAGTTATAAGAATCCTTTCACAAGAGTAAATTTGTCAAAATAACAATTTTATGTCATAAAAATATATCAACAAAGTCTCAAAACTCCAAAACATAACAGTTTCCCTGTGGGTTGTATCATACATGGTAACAAGCAGTCACAAAATTCACGCAGTTAAATGTCTACCTATCAGTCATTTCTAAGGGGGAAAAACCCACCTCATCATCTGCTTGCCTCAATCTCATTATTGCATATTTTCGCACTTTGGTGTGAGTAAAAGCAGGACTGAGCAGCTCCAAAGCATCCTCCACATTCATTGGACTCCATTTCATCAACATCTCCAAGGCTGCAGTCGACTCTTGGCTCAGTTTCCAATTAACACTCTTTAAAAACTTGGCCAGAGCCTTGACAAGAATTAATGAATACCATATAACAGAATGCATGGAGACATGACTTTCAAGTATGCTTCTTAAAAATGAATATCAACTGTGAAAAGGATACAGATCTGTTATTTAATCACAGTTCCTTTCATACTGTTAAATAAATCTGTCATTTGTTTACTATACTGACATATCATTTTCAATATAATTGATTACATTTTCATACTGACACATGAATCTTTCATATAATTACATCAACTTTTCATATCGACAGTTTATAACATAATTAATAAACTTTTCATACTGACACATCAATCCTTAATGTAATTACTTTCAACTTTTCATATTGACATATCAGTTTGTGATATAATTACATCAATTTTTCATACTGCAACATCATTCTTTACTATTGTCACTACCACACCAGTCTTCAATATCATTATATCCTTATATAAACTTTCCCACTGCCACATGTCTTTTCAACCCATACATCAATCCCATAAATCTATAATATATTTACGTGAGTCTTCCATACTGTTAAATCAATCTTTAATACTGCTACATCAGACTTACATACAGTAACATTAATAATACAATATCATACCTCTTTTTGTGAAGATAAATAAAATCTAAATTTCCAGACAAGATCTTGTTCCTCAGATGACAGTGTCTTGGTTGGTGGGTAACCAACAATTTTCTGAAACATAGAATGTAATACTGCATGCAGAAATAAAGAAAAAAAAGGGGCAGAAATACAGAAAAAAAAGGGATAGAAATAAAAGCACCAGGGAAGAGGTTCCCAACCTGGGATGCACATACCCACAAGGTATTCGAGAAGCTTGTCATGGGGATACAGGGAATATCTGGTAAATAACTATATTGTCCTAATGAAATATTCAAAAACCAGAAGTGCTAGCGAAAAAAAGTTGTATATATAGACAGAATGTTGAGTCCTGTTCTCAGTCAAACCCAGAGTAGAGAACTACCTGGGGGCTGAACTGGATACGTGGGTATCTTTTTAAAAACTATTCATTGAAAAGAAACAGAATCAAGGGTCTCACTAATTGTTTTTACTGTCTTCTGATAAACATTTATCAACTTTACTAAACTAAAAATGTTGTTATGTACCAAATAAAATTTTCTTCATGAAAAATTAATTAATCTCTTTATTTATAATCTTATGTGCACATGTACAGTAAACTCTAGAATTTATTTTCTCTCACACTGACAACATGGTATGGGAAGGTTTACAAAAAGCCCAAGGTACGGTGACCCAAAAAGATTGGGAACCCTGACACGAGGGCAAGTAGAAGATTTTCTTTTAATCTGCATATTTGTCATGCTACAACAAAATCATTTGGTTTGCGCTGATGACTAACATGAATTAACAGGCATTTATTTGGTGTACTATTTTTATTGGAATGAGCATTGTAAATTGGGTTTTCTACATTAATTTATACACTTCAATTACTAGTACAGTATCCCAAGTTTTTGTAAATAAATAAGCTGATTTATTCAGAATAATCTACTTGTATTTCATCTCAGTCACTATGGAAATTGATGAGGCACTATGGAGTTCCCCCCGAAGATCACTAATTTAATAAAGAAAACTTATGAAGACCTGACATGCAGAGTTCTTCATGAAGGGCAACTTACAGAACTGTTTAGAATAAGAATGGGAGTGAGAAAGGGATGCCTCTTGTCTCCATTTCTTTTCTTATTAGCAATAGACTGAATTATGAAAACATCGACGACACACAACAGAAACAGAATTCAGTGGAATCTGACTAAACGATAGATGATCTAGATTTTGCTGATGACTAAGAGATGAACAAGCAAGTTTTAGGTAAAGCAGATCATGTACAGATCAGACTGCCACATTGGGAATAATGGATTTGTGGACTATAAAAATGCTTCTGACAGTGTAGACAGAGAATTACTCTGGAAATTGATCAGGCTATATGGAGTTCCCCTGAAGATCGTAAATTTAATAAAGATAACTTAGGAAGATATGACATGAACAGTTCTTCATGAAGGAAAACTTAGAGAACAGTTTGGGATAAGAACAGGAGTGCGAAACTGATGCCTCTTGTCTCCATTTCTTTTCTTGCTGGCAACAGATTGGGTTATGAGAACATCGATGACACACAACAGAAATAGAATCCAGTGGAATCTGACTAAACAGCTTGATGATCTAGATTTTGCTGATGACTTGCCTCTTCTGTCCCATAACCCTAACCAGATGCAAGACAAAATGAAATTATTTGATAAGAGGTCTGAAATGGGTCTGAAATTATACAAAGATAATGATAATAAATGCAGGAAATGATAACAGGGTTGAACTTGAAGAAACACCACTAAAGAATGTAGAATCGTACACATATTTTGGCAGCAATATAGACAAAGATGAAGGGACAGACAGTGATATCAAAATAAGAATACAAAAAAGCAAGAGGAGCTTTCATTGCATTGGGAAATATATGGAGATCAAGAGAAATTGGATCTAACACAAAAATAAGAATCTTCAACTCAAATGTCAAGTCAGTACTATTATATGGCTCTGAAACATGGAGAACAAAAAAAAAAAACAACCAAAAAGCTACAGACTTTCATAAATGGGTGCTTGCGTAGAATAGAAGGATTGAAATAGTATGACAAGGTCACCAATGTGGAACTGATGACAAGAACCAGACAAGTGCCAGTGGAACAAGAGATGAGAAAAAGATGATGGCGATGGATAGGACACACATTAATGAAACCTGTTGATAACATTACAAGGCAGTCCTTGTTCTGGAACCCCCAAGCAAGAGAGGCAGAGGTAGACCAAGAAGCACATGAAGAAGAGAGCTGGAAACAGAGGAGAAAATGATGAGGAGAACATGAAAAGAACTTGAGATGATGGCACATGACAGGAGGACTTGGCATGTGTTTGTTGAAGGCTCTATTCATAGAGGGTTATGAATGAATGAATGAATTTCAGCTCAGTAATATTAGTAGCCTGTTAGTGCAAACAATATATTAACTAGTATGTTTTTAAAATATTTTAACATAATGAGATCCAGAAACCAGTATTATAAAAAAATCTAAAATAATATTCTAGCTAATAAATCTAAGTTTTTTTTCTTTTCTTTTGCCTTCCATGTTCCTTAATAACTTTACAGTAATAAATCTTAAGGAGCAGAATTTAAATATCTAGGATGCATGATTACAGAAAATGGAAGACTTGGCAGAAAAAGTGAAACAAGATGTTAAAAAGCCATGCAGTCACCACTTCTCAAAATTTTCAAATACCAGTATGGAAACTAAATGACAATTGATAAACCAAATAGCAGTTTACCATCTATTATTGACCGTGCAAATGACTGGGAGATAGCAGTAGATCTACCTGGGCATGGGTCATATCCAGAAATAATTAGATCTCAAAGACGACCAGATGCAGAGCTACATTCCTCATCTTCACACCAGATTATAATGATTGAGCTGACAATGCCATTTGAATCCAGATTGGATGAGCAATATTCGTTAAAAATGACTAAGTACAATGATCTGGTCACAGACCTCAGACATGATGGGTTCACAGCAAGTCATAGTTGTTGAGGTAGGTGCAAGAGGTCTAGTGGCTGCTTCAGTGTCTGATCTACTGAAACTATTGGGTGTGAAAGAACAGTCAAGAACAAGGGCACTTAAGAGGCTCAGTGAAGCTGTGAAATTGGCATCATGTTGGCTGTGGAGCAACCGCAACGGGCTATGGAATTTAGGACAGTAATTTATGTAAAACGTAATGGTTACTTTCACAATTGCCTCCAGCTGGCAGTATGGACAAAACTAGGAGTGAAGTTAAAAGCTGCAACAAAAGTGGAGTGGGCTCAATTTCCAGAGCAGGTGGGAAAGACAACAGGAGGCTGACACTTGAGAGTTAAGATAAAAGTGGGCCTGCCCCTCTTACAGTGTAAAGGACATTAAAGGGCTGAAACACTTGATTGATGGGGGTCACTCAGATTGTCACGTGTTGTAGCTCTCTGTATAAAATTTCCAATCATATATTCTTACCAACTCTTTGTTATCAGTGTCAAACATGGCCCCCTGACCAGATTGCAGCAGAAGAAAGTCACATCATGCAAGATTAAAAGCTTAAGAAGGGTCATTAATGTTACCACGAGAAGAAATAATGATAATGATGGCATCAGAAAAATTGTAGGAACTACATCCTGTATAAAGTTTATAGAAACACAGAAAATAAAGTGGTCTGGCCATCTTATGAGACTGAAGCCTGATTAATAACAACTACATGTCTCCAGCAGAATAAGATCTGAGGCAGACCAAGAGGCAAATGGATAGATGATAATACAGAATTCCTACAACAACACTGACTCACAGCAGCCAACAACACTGATTCACAGCAGCCAACAACACTGATTCACAGCAGCCAACAACACTGACTCACAGCAGCCAACAACACTGACTCACAGCAGCCAACAACACTGATTCACAGCAGCCAACAACACTGATTCACAGCAGCCAACAACACTGACTCACAGCAGCCAACAAAACTGATTCAGAGCAGCCAACAACACTGACTCACAGCAGCCAACAAAACTGATTCACAGCAGCCAACAACACTGATTCACAGCAGCCAACTACACTGATTCACAGCAGCCAACAACACTGACTCACAGCTGCCAACAAAACTGATTCACAGCAGCCAACAACACTGACTCACAGCAGCCAACAACACTGATTCACAGCAGCCAACAACACTGATTCACAGCAGCCAACAACACTGATTCACAGCAGCCAACAACACTGACTCACAGCAGCCAACAACACTGACTCACAGCAGCCAACAACATTGATTCACAGCAGCCAATGTGACAAACTTGGCCCAAGAAAGCAAACTTCAGCTCCCAACTTTGCTTCACATAAAAAATTCACAGAAAAAATAAAGTGAAGTAAGTAATCTTAAACAGCAGGCTACATGAGGCTGAATTATATTAATATATTATGTTAAGCTGAATTATATTAAGAAGGATTACATTTAGTAAGTCCCTGGTACTTGCATCAGGTTTAAGGTCTTTATCACTAGGTCCCGATCGAAGACTACGAGCCAGCTTGTGGTGTTTGCTTTCCACTATATTTTCCTGGAAAGTACATAAAAAGCATAACTAAAAGGCGAAACAAAATATTTGCTTACACATGGTAAAAATGTAAAATGTGCTAATAACTTTCAATTACAGTGCAAACTAAATAATAATAATAATAATAAATTCTTTAAGCGCCAAACACGGCGCATAAGGCAGAAACCAGTGCTCTCCAGGTTGTTCGTTGTGACGCCACTCCTCTTAGCTCTTGCACATTATTTAGGCCCAACGTTCTTCCTTCTCTTATTATTGTTCTTCTGAGTGTTTCTTTTGGTCTTCCTTTTTTCCGCTTACCCTCAGGAACCCAAGTGAGCGCCTGTAGTGGTATTCTGTTGTTTTGCATTCGTAGGACATGACCGATATATGACCATCGTCTTTTCCTTATATAGTCGGAGACATATTTCTGCCTAGAGTCTTCTCTTATTTGTCGATTAGTCTTGAATTCTTTCCAACTGATGTTCATGAGTTTTCTAAGACATTTGTTCTCGAATGTATTCAGCTTGTTCTCCAATGATTTTGTTATTTTCCAACTCTCACAGCCGTATGTTAACACTGAGATAACATTTGAATTAAACAGACGAAGCTTGGTATGTATATTCAATGATCATAATTTCCAAATGTTAGATAATCTATTGAAGGCGCTAGCTGCCAAAGCAATTCTAGTATGGATTTCTCTTGTTGTGTCACCATCCTGAGTCATTTTACTGCCTAAATAATTGAAACTTTCAACTTTCTGTAGTTTTTCCCCGTTCAAGATGATATCAAAGGTCTCGTTAGAAAAGTTCATAGCTTTAGTTTTAGAGGCATTTATTTGAAGACCAATTTTAACCGAGAGATGACACAAATTATTTATTGCTTCTTGGGATTGTCTTGGTGTTGAACTTAAGAATGCTACATCATCTGCGAAATCCAGGTCCCCCAGGAATTTTCCATTTGTCCATTTTATACCCAATCGTTCATTGTGGGTATAGTTTCTCATAACCCAATCAATAGCTATTCCAAAAAGTAGTGGTGACATAATACAGCCTTGTTTCACCCCTGTTTCTACTGTAAACCATTCTGTATTCCCTTTATTTGTTCTAACACAACATCTTGCATTGTCATATAGCGCTTTGATTATATTCACATATTTTGTTGGAAAACCATAGATTGTAAGTATCTTCCACAATGATGGGCGGTGTAGACTATCAAAGGCTTTTTGAAAATCGACGAAGGTGATAATAAGTGGCGATTGCCTTTCCACTGATTCTTCTATAATTGTTCTTAGTGTGAATATTTGATCAATACATGATCGCAAACTAAATAGTTAAATATATATCTCAACTATACAAGTGGAAAATAACAGAAATAGCTGTTATCTGCATAAAGAAAAATTGAGCTAAATGACCTGATGGTTCTCTCTTCTTATGAAGTGCCACTTCCAGAAAATGAGTTGGCTGTGGCTGACCTCCAACATTTTCCATTTTGCGCCCTGGTAGTAAACATTCAATAACCTTCTTCTTACTTGAATGTAGCTTTAATGTTCATGTGGCTTATGCAGTCTTTTATCCAGAATGCTTGTGATTTCATGTATTCTGGATAAGGTGTTTTACAATGACTAGGAACATCTTTGGTAAATGGTTTAGATCTTAAAAGATGAAAAAATCAAGCGCCGATTGTCCTAGGCGCTCGTGACAAGAAGCCAGTTTTCATGGCAGGAATATTTGAATTCAATTTTTGTTCTATTTTGTTCTTGTTTTATATTTAATTTATCCTCAGTCAATTTCCTTTACAACTAAGTATAACAATACTATACTTTTAAAAACAACTTAAAAAAGAACTTTAAAACTGTGTGAAAACTCAAAGTGACAGAAAATACCTTGTGTCAAACATGGAAAAACCACCACAAACTTTAAGAGTTAAAGCTCATTTAAAATTAGAAATTAAAATAAGTACCATTTTCTGCTTTCAGAATACATTATCTACAAAAGCTTTCTATTACATGACATAGTTTTCCTAGTCGCCATTCAGTATAGTACATCACTCTAATGACAAATTCCTGTAGTTAATCTTTCTATTGTTTCACATCATTGATGGTTTATAAGCCAGTAACTAATTGTTTTTAAATTATTAAACTTCATTTTCATATATAAACAGAAGATTTAGTGGTACAGGGGTAAAGTTATTTTTGGAACACTCTGTAGATTCCTCTTCAATATTTAAAACCTGTGAAGTCATATGCTGTAAAGGTAGTCTTTTCCCATAATATCTAGGTTACTAACTATCTACAGATCACTACCCATACATCTACAGATCTCACTTAAGTTCTGTGGTTGAGCTTTTTTTTTTTTAACCATTACAACTAGTCCTTGTGTCTTCCATCTGTTTTGTACATGCTTTGTTCTTCAGTTAGGTTCAATTGTTATCTTCCAACATATCTGGGAGAAATTTCTAGAATTTTAAAACTCTCTAATTGTTTTTATTCTTCATTCTTCAGGTATTTGGATTACAAGACTTCCAAGGACGTAAAACAATGGCAAGAACCCTTCATCATAACCAATTCATAGGTCATCTCTCTGTCTTATGTTTTGTCTTTCTAACAATTTTAAGTCCAGCCACAAAGATTAAAAGAACATAAGAATGTACAATTCACGATCTTTTCCTTCAATACCTCGCTAACAAACATCATCATCCTCAAATTTGTGCCATTAGGCACTGTCAATCATGTTTCCCTATTTCCTGTTTTGAAACAAACACCTACATAACAATAAAGAAATAATAAAAGCTGTTCTGTGTTAACAGCGCTATAACTTGACACTAATCAGACAGAATCAACAACAGAATGAACAAAGCAAGAACAGCCTTTTTTAGTCTAAACAACATCTGGAAGTCCTCTCAGTACAGCACAAGCACAAAATTAGGATTATATCAGAGCTGTGTGCTTTCTGTGCTTCTCTATGGCGCGGAGAGCTGGAGAGTTACAGAGAAGGAAATGTCGAAATTGTCCTCTTTTCACACAACATGCCTAAGAAAAATTCTCCGAATCTTTTGGCCGAATATCATCACCAACCAAGATCTGCTTACTCAGAGCAAGCAAGAGGACATGCACACCATCATAGCTGGCAGACGCTGGAGCTGGGTTGGCCATGTCCTCAGAAGAGACCCCGATGCCATCACAAGAACAGCTATGCTATGGACCCCTGAAGGAAAACGAAAGAGAGGCCGACCAAAAACAACTTGGCGGAGGACTGTGGAGGCTGAGATGCAAAGAATGAACCAGAGTTGGGGCACTGTACGAAGGATGGCCGCCGACCGAGCAAAGTGGAATCAATTTGTTGTTGCCCTACAAGACGCCACCAGGCGTAATGGCCACTGACTGCTTTGACGGGCGGCAGCTAAGGATCAAAGAAGAAGAAGAATCAGACAGAGAAAAATCAAAACATGAGAAATTAAATATTTGTAAAAAAGTAAATTAAAAAAAGACTCTTACTTACTTACTTAGTAATTCCTCTTCTACCGTGAGGTGTAGAGGTTTGGAAGAGAGAGCGCCAGACTATCCTAACGGCTGTCTTCCTCCTGGCCTGGCTCCATTCTAGTCCTCTGTCCTTCAGAGATTGTTTAATGTTGTCCTCCCAGCGGACTCTGGATTGTCCTGGAAGTCTGGATCCCTGGCTCTTAGCCTCCCATACCTGCCATGGCAGCCGATCTTCTTGCATTCTGTAGACACGGCCAAACCATCTTAGTTGGGACTGTTCTACTTGGGTCTGCAGAGCTTGGGTTTTTATGCTTTGACGTAACGTCTGGTTGTTGGACAATGTTTCTTCTTTTACTTCAACCACCTTTCTCAGATACCTCATTTCTGAAGTTTGGATCTGACTTTTGTGGGTTGTAGTCATTGCCCATGATTCACATTCATACATCAAGACTAGGACATAGGTGTAGCGGTGTACAGTATATAAAAAAGACTCAATGAGAATAAATAAAGGCATAAGAGATAAAAGGTATTGCTGGGATATCAGTGAAGAAACAGTCAAAGGATAAGATGGATCAAAACAATCTGAATAAATCCCAATCCACAATCAATATGGTCACACAGTATTTCTACAGGTGTTTTATCAAACAAAGTTGGTGTCATAATAAAGAAGTACAAAATGACAGCACATCATGCTTATGATTGCTACATTTACAACAGTTAATGATCTCTACCGACGATGCATCATGGCACAGGCATTATCAATTTTTTTAAAAAGTCTTGCAATCATAAAACATGTACGAAAAAGAACTGTGAAAAAAGTACATTACACATTCACCAAAAGCATCCTAGATGCTGGCGATGGGCTCAACATACACTGAGAAAACCTTTTGATAAGAAAGCGCTCTAGCTGCTTTGCCAATTGGATGCCGAGTTTTGTTAACTTACCAAGGTTATTTCAGGATCACTGACGGTCACAAGTTCTCTGTGAGTTTGATACTCATAAGCTTTATCACCTTCCTGTAAGAAGTATAAGAATCAGCATCATGTAATTAGATAAACTATCACAAAATGTCCTTCGCAAAAACAGGAGAAATTCAAACTAAATTTTAAAAAATAAACATCGTATGCACTGGTAATCAGTACTCCTACATCTACAGATTTTACTTTATGTTCTCTGTTCAAGTTTTTTGCTGTTACTACTTATTGTCGTGCCTTCCATCTGTGTGTGAGTTACCATGTGGACCTAGGATGCAGGCAGCTCGCATAAGTGACAGTTGAACTGAGTTACAAACACAGCACTATAGTAGTAGCACTAAGCAGCTGGAGTATGGATGAGACTGTGTGTGAGCAGCACTGTACAGCTAGGATAGAGCTAATGGAGGTTGTATGAAAGTAGCATATGTACTGAAATATGAGCAGCTGGAGATAGCGTATGAATAGCATGGTGGAGCTGGAATGTGAGCAGGTGGAAATGGTGTGTATCACTGTAAAACTGGAATACGGGCAGGTGGAAATAGTGCATAACACATTAAAGCTGGAATATGGGCAGGTGGAAATAGTGTGTTAACACAGTAAAGCTGGAATATGGGCAGGTGGAAATAGTGTGTTAACACAGTAAAGCTGGAATATAGGCTGGTGAAATAGTGTGTTAACACA
Source organism: Oreohelix idahoensis (assembly GCA_024509875.1). Lineage (NCBI taxonomy): Eukaryota > Metazoa > Mollusca > Gastropoda > Stylommatophora > Oreohelicidae > Oreohelix > Oreohelix idahoensis. Next base: position 266,179 of record JAMPIV010006730.1, read on the forward strand.
GTAAAGCTGGAATATGGGAAGGTGGAAATAGTGCGTAACACATTAAAGCTGGAATATGGGCAGGTGGAAATAGTGTGTTAACACAGTAAAGCTGGAATATAGGCAGGTGAAATAGTGTGTTAACACAGTACAGCTGTAATATGGGAAGGTGGAAATAGTGCATAACACATTAAAGCTGGAATATGGGCAGGTGGAAATAGTGTGTAACACAGGAAAGCTGGAATGTGGGCAGGTTGAAATAGTGTGTAACACTGGAATATGGGCAAGTTATCTGGTCAAGTTGCCTAAGGAGGGAAATTTACAAGAGTGCACAAATTATAAAGGAATAGTGTTACTACGCGCTCGTATCAGTGCCAGGAAAAGTATTAAACAGAATCATCCTTGAGAGATTAAAAGAGTCCATAGACAAGCAACTGAGAGATGAACAAGCAGGTTTTCGACAAAACAGATCCTGTACAGACCAGATAGCCATATTGAGAATAATAGTTGAACAAAGTCTGGAATGGAATTCACCGCTATACATCAGATTGGTGGACTAGGAAAAGGCATTTGACAGTGTAGACAGAGAATCACTTTGGAAATTGATGAGGCATTATGGAGTTCCCATGAAGATCATTAACTTAATAAGGAAGACTTATGAAGACATGACATGCAGAGTTCTTCATGAAGGACAACTTACAAAACCATTTAGGATTAGAACGGGAGTGAGAAAGGGATGCCTCTTGTCTCCATTTCTTTTCTTACTAGCAATAGATTGGGTTATGAAAACTTCGACATCACACAACAGAAATGGAATCCAGTGGAATCTGACTAAACAGCTTGATAATTTGGATTTTGCAGATGTCTCGGCTCTTCTGTCCCATAACCATAATCAGATGCAAGAGAAAATGAAAATTCTCGATGAGAGGTCACAATAAGTGGGCCTGAATATACACAGGGAAAAGACAAAGATTATGAGAATAAATGCCAGAAATGATAACAAGGTTGAACTTGAAGAAACACCACTAAAGGATGTAGAATCATACACATATCTTGGCAGTAATATAGACAGAGTTGATATCAAAATAAGAATACAAAAAGCAAGATGAGCTTTCACTGCACTGGGAAAATATGGAGAACAAGAGAAATCAAGTCCAACACGAAAATAAGAATCTTCAACTCAAATGTCAAGTCAGTCCTATTGTATGGCTCTGAGACATGGAGAGCAACAAAAACAAAAACCAAAAAGCTACAGACTTTTATAAACAGGTGCTTGTGTAGAATAGAAGGACTGAAATGGTATGACAAAGTCACAAATGTGGAATTGATGACAAGAACCAGAAAAGTGCCAGTGGAACAAGAGTTGAGAAGAAGACGCTGGCGATGAATAGGACACCCATTGAGGAGACCTGCTGATAGCATTACAAGGCAGACCTTGTTCTGGAATCCACAGGGAAAGAGAGGCAGAGGTAGACCAAAAAACGCACGGAGAAGAGAACTGGATACAGAGGTGAAAATAATGAAAACATGGAAAGCACTTGAGCGGATTCTAGGTCTCTATCTTCTAAATGAATCGTACTTCTAGACTAGCTTTAGTCCTTATATAATATATATATTCTCTATATACTAGCAATAACCCGTCAATAATGATGGAAGTAAATCATAAACTGTAATACATTTAAAAAATATTTTTTAATTCAATATAAAAGTTCTTTGATGACAACATTTTTTTTGAAAGTGCATGGATTTGTTTCAAAGAATGTTCCCTGATAAAAAGTATTTTTAACAAAAACTTTCAAGTTTTCATGATTTGTTCCTTGGGTGAGGGCGACATAGAGCTGGCCGTGTCCAAAAACAGGTTCAGGAAAGAAAACTCCTACGTGATCAAAAGATTGTCCTTGCGCCATACATAGGCGCAACACTGATTCAGTCTCTGATCATCATTGCAAATGCTAAAATCACTGGGAATTGACAACATCACATCCTAAATGGCAAACTGCGCTCGCTCGGTTCTAAGTCAATGAGAGGAATTAAGACTCGTTCTCCCTTATTACTGCCAGTGATAATTTCTGCATCAATCGAATTCTGATGCAAGATAGCTCGTTTTGCAGCCATCTTATCATTTTGATCCATAATAATAAGTCTGCAATACTTTAAATTAAAATTTTGTCTTGAAGAAACAATCAAAAACTTACATTTTAAGGTTATTTTTAACAAAATGATGAGTTAAATCCATTTCCGGAATGAAACTGGGTTCTACACTGACTTTTCTTCATTGAGTGTTACTATTTTCGGGAGAGTACATATAAGGGAAACAATACAATTAACGTCTAACTTTCAACCACAGTTGCATCCCTTAGATGTGACCGACGTACAAACTGCGAGAATTATGGATTTGAAATTACTATTAATTAAAAGCATTTAGATTAGTCTAGATCCAACTGTTTGTTTTTTCCTTATCAGATAATGATGGCAAAAAATCAACATTGTCCAAAATGGACCTTGGAGTCCCTGAACAGTGCAACTGAAGCAGTAAAGCAAGGGATGGGGAAAAGGGAGGCAGCAAATACATATGGTATCTAAATATTACACACACACAAAAGTATGTTTTCAGGCACTCGTGAATAATAAAGAAGTAGAAAACTAGACAACAGAAAAACAACAGACGTGAGTAGCTTTCCGGGGAATCGTACCCAGGACCTTCCGTGCGGCACCCCCGCCTAGCTATGGAAGCAAAATCACACTATCCTCACTGCCAGCTAAGCACCTTCTTTATGTGTTGTGTTTAAAACATATGGTATCCCATGGGGTACATTTTGCAACAAATTTCGGGGAGAAGAAAGATGGAAGAAACAGCAAAAACCTATCTTACTGCAGTAGATGAGCAAGAACTTGTGAACTCCTGAAACAGATGGGGACACAGGATTTTGGGAAGACTAAAGAAGAGTTATTGGATGTTGTAAAGAACATGTTAGATTACCGAGAAAGAGACATTGCAAAATGGAAGAACAACAAACCCTCGGACAAATGGTTTCGGCTATTTAAGAAGAGACATGCAGAAATAGTTTTTCAAAAGCCCCAAAAACTCGAGAAACAGCGAGCAGGAGTAACCAAACCGGAAATACTCAAATGGTTTGCTGAATTCACAAGTACTGTGAAGGCAATAGACCCTTCTATTCTGCTGCAACCTGAGCGCATTTACAATTGTGATGAGTCAGGATTCAGTCTGGATGCTATGACTGGTAAAGTTTTATCCTTTCTCGGATCCAAATTTGTTTACCAAATTAGTAGTGAGGCAAGAACCCTCATCACCGCTCTTGTTTGTTGGAGTGCAAGCGGTCACTACACTTGGCCCATGCTCATATACCCTGGCACACAAGCGGTCACTACACTTGGCCCATGCTCATATACCCTGGGACACAAGTGGTCACTACACTTGGCCCATGCTCATATACCCTGGCACACAAGCGGTCACTACACTTGGCCCATGCTCATATACCCTGGGACACAAGTGGTCACTACACTTGGCCCATGCTCATATACCCTGGCACACAAGCGGTCACTACACTTGGCCCATGCTCATATACCCTGGCACACAAGTGGTCACTACACTTGGCCCATGCTCATATACCCTGGCACACAAGCAGTCACTACACTTGGCCCATGCTCATATACCCTGGCACACAAGCGGTCACTACACTTGGCCCATGCTCATATACCCTGGCACACAAGCGGTCACTACACTTGACCCATGCTCATATACCCTGGGACACAAGTGGTCACTACACTTGGCCCATGCTCATATACCCTGGCACACAAGCGGTCACTACACTTGACCCATGCTCATATACCCTGGGACACAAGTGGTCACTACACTTGGCCCATGCTCATATACCCTGGCACACAAGCGGTCACTACACTTGACCCATGCTCATATACCCTGGGACACAAGTGGTCACTACACTTGGCCCATGCTCATATACCCTGGCACACAAGCGGTCACTACACTTGACCCATGCTCATATACCCTGGCACACAAGTGGTCACTACACTTGGCTCATGCTCATATACCCTGGGACACAAGTGATCACTACACTTGGCTCATGCTCATATACCCTGGGACACAAGTGATCACTACACTTGGCTCATGCTTATATACCCTGGCACACAAGTGGTCACTACACTTGGCCCATGCTCATATACCCTGGCACACAAGCGGTCACTACACTTGGCCCATGCTCATATACCCTGGGACACAATTTTGAGGCTTTAAGCCCCATGAAGTATTTTAAAATTCATTTATTGCCAAATCTGACAATGGCTGGACTAATCAGAGCCTATTTGCTGACTGGTTAATCCAATTCTTTATCCCACAGACAACATACATTAAAAAACACCTTTTATTATTAGTGGATGGTCATGTGAGCCACCAGTCTCTGATTGCTTCAACACTTTGTCAGGAAAACAACATAATTTTGTATTGCTTGCCTGCTCATGCATCTCATATAATGCAACCACTGGACATAGGCATATTCAAGACAATGAAAACTGAATGGAGGAAGGCAGTAAAGAAGCAAAACAAGGCTGAAATAATCACAAAGCGGACATTTGCTGTGGCATTCACAGATGCTTATGAGAACACAGTCTCCAAAGGTCTTGCTGCACAGGCATTTAAAAAGAGTGGCTTGTTTCCTTTGGACCCCGAAAACATCAATTGGTCTAACGTTCTTCCATGTGCATTTTCAAGTGTTTCAGATAGTTATTTCCCCTCACCTAGCAGCGTCACCATTCCTGCTACATCTAGCCCCCCTAGCAGCAGTGTCACCATTCCTGCTACACCTAGCCCACCTAGCAGCAGCGCCACCATTCCTGCTACATCTAGCCCACCTAGCAGCAGCATCACCATTCCTGCTACACCTAGCCCACCTAGCAGCCATGTCACCATTCCTGCTACACCTATCCCACCAAACAGCAGCGTCACTATTTCTGCTACACACAGCACACCTAGTAGTGTCGCCATGCCTGCTATACATAGCACACCTAGCAGCATCACCACTCCTGCTGCACATCGCACACTCAACAGTGTCACCGTCACTGCTACACACAGCACACCGAACAGCGTTATCTGTATTCCTGGTACAAGTGCCAGACCGGATGCGTCCTTAAATCTGGCATCAACGCTGAGGAAGTTTGCTATGCTTTGTTCTCAATTCGGGGAAATGACATTGAATTTGTACTATACGAGGCTGGAGGAGGACTACGACTGCAATGATGCAGTTTTTGGTCTATGGAAGTCCTACCACCAACAAATTGTATCACATCAACCGAGAACACGAGATTCGGGTCTACAAAATAGGTCTAACACAGATCCATTGACAATCCCACTGCTGAATCAAAAGACCCAAGGGAAAATAATGAAACTGCCCAATGTCATCAGTGGTGACAAATGCAGAGAAGTCCTTATACAGAAAAAGGAAGCACAGAAGGACGAAGAGAACAGAAAAGCCCAGCGCAAAGTTGCCGTGGAAGAGAGAAGAAATAAAAAAGCTGAAGAAATGAAGCGAAGGAAAGAGGAGAGAATAAAACAAAGAGAAGAACACAAGAAACAAAAACAGGAGGAAAATCGTATGTGCAAAGAAACAAAAACAAGATGACACTCGTATGTGCAAAGAAACAAGAAAGAGGAGAGAATAAAACAACAAAAAGAACACAAGAAACAAAAACAGGAGAACACTCGTATGTGCAAAGTAACAAGAAAGAGGAGAGAATAAAACAACAAGAAGAACACAAAAAACAAAAACACGAGAACACTCGTATGTGCAAAGTAACAAGAAAGAGGAAGGCAGAAGAAAATTGAAGAGAACAAGAGCAGAAGTCGAAAGAGAAAAGATGTAACAAAAGAAAGGAGACAAGAACAGACGATGAAACCAGCATGGATGAAGCAGAAACGATTCTGGATGACAATGATACATATGACTTTGAAGATATTCTTGAGTGTGAGCACAATGACAGTGTGTTTGAAAGTGAGAGTTTGACAGAAGTGAATGAACCGGGAGCATTTGTGTCTGAAGCAGGGGAAAATGTGAGGGAAAACAGGTCATTGAGGCGTTTGTTTTCATCAATGTCAGAAAACATAGAATAAAGACTTAAGAATGAAAGCAGACTCACTGTATTGCCCTTTAATAAAGAACTCTAGGCTTCTATGAGAGAGAGAGAGAGAGAGAGAGAGCGAGAGAGAGAGAGAGTAAGGTTTAGATATAGCCTAATATCTGTTGTATTTGAGTTACTGTATTAAAAATGTTCTTCTTCTTCTTCGTTCATCCTGAAAAGGACGTTGGTTGCATTGTGTCCGTTTACAGCAAAGCTGCGATATTTGTACCTTTCGGCCGACACATCCGACTTCAGCACAGCATTTTTGGGACCGGGTTAGCCTTCCCTCTTCGATCCCTACTCACTCAGCCAGACTGCAGTGATGCAGCCTGTTTCCAAGACCACCACATGGAGGTGGAGTAGGGTCTTGGTCAGCTCTGGTTCGCTGACCCTGACGCAAGCAGTCTAGCTATGGGTCGCTAACTGCATTTCTCACTGTTGATGCATCTTAGGTCCCTTAAAAATGTTTGATTGTTTATATTTCAATTTATTTGTTTGTCTTCTTTGTTCTTGAAGGTATTGTCAATTTCTTGTTGCTACCACTTTTCTCGCAAATGAATTTAGATCCAGACTAGACTAGTCTAGAGTAGTCTAGACTTACAGCCTAGTATTAGTCATGGCAGCGCTAAACCTGGTACAAAGGCCATGGTGAGGGCACACTGGCCACGCCTTGTCCCGATGTTGGCCGAGGTTAGGGCACATGGCCGCACAGTTGTACTTCTAGGAAAGGGGTCGGGAACCTTTCAGTGACAAAGAGCCAAATATTTAATTTTGTCTCCATTTTAACAAATTGAAGAGCCGCATGAAGAAAAAAAACATGGTATCCCTCATTCACCAAGAGTTAAGTAGTAGAGAGCCGAGAGCTGCATGAGATGGCTCAAAGAGCTGCATGTGGTATGCGAGACCGCGGGTTCCCGACCCCTGTTTTAGGATACATTTTTCTCTGATATGAAGCCAGAAGCGATTGTGTGTGGGACACACAGTATATTATAAAGAAACTTAATACTTAGACATCAACAACAACAAAAATAAAACATTTCCAAAAGTACTCAGAATTTTTATGGAGCCGCGGTAGCATAGTGGTTAGTGCACTGGCTTCCTAGCGCAGTGGTCTATGGTTCGATCCCCAGATGAGGCGGAAAATTTTTAGGCCACAAACGGCTCCTGGGTCGACCCAGCCCCAAATGGGTACCAGAGCTACTCTGGGAAGGTTAAGGCGGCCGGCGTGATGCCGACCACATCACCCCTCGTGTGCCGACGGTCAAGATAATATGGGCCTAACACCATATTCCCAATATGCCTCAATGGCGTGTAACGGGTTCCTTTACCTTTACCTTTTTTACACAGAATTTTTGCTGAAAATGGTGGATAACTAATACAGCCAACTGCTTACCTTTTCGTAATAAACTAAAGTATATGGAATGTTTTCATAGTGGACATGTGGGAATTCAACCATGAGGTACATGAAATCAGAGTCTCTTTTCTCCTGTTCATTCACCAGTTCAATTTCACGGAATGTCAGACGGTCTAGCCAGTCAATCTTAGTCATGTGTCCATCTCGATGTTTTTTGGTTAGCTGAAACAAGATGTATCAGATATTTTTATTTACAGTAGCAGATTTAGCATTATTAAATTTGTTGCATTGTCCATCAGTTTCACAACTGAACAATTCTTGTTTTTCTTTCACCTTTCAACTCCCCAAGGAGCATAGGCCTTCAACAAGTTTATGCCAAGTCTTCCTGTCTCATGCCATCAGCTCAAGGTCTTTCCACTTTTTCATCTCCTTCATGTCTGTCTCCAATTTTCTTTGGTGTTCCCTTACCTCTCTTACCATAGGGACTCCAGAACAAGAACTACCTTGTACTGCTATCAACAGGGCTTCTCAATGTGTGTCCTATCTATCTCCAGTGTCTTCTTCTCATCTCTTGTTCCACTGGCACTTGTCTAGTTCTTGTCGTTAGTTCCACATTAGAGATCTCATTATACCACTTTAATCCTTCTATTCTACACAAGCATCTATTTATAAAACAACTAAACAATGTGAGAGGGATAAGATGATGGGAAAAAGCCATTATGTACAAGTAAGAAACGTTCACTTAAGTGTTACCTTGAAATATTCCAAAAATTCTTAATGAAAAGAGTTAAAAACTCATTTTTAAATTTATGGAAACTCCTTGTTGTCAGATATTTCTGTGCACCACATACAAAGACACAGGTTATGGATTGATTCACAAACAAATCTGTTAAGACTGAGAATGGTTTAAATGTTCAAATTCTACAGCTTTTATTTCTGACAGCAGTTAACCCTGACATGTCATTATTACAATTATTAAAAAGTTACTCCTAGGCAAATTAAAACTTTCTCTTCAAAACAGAAGATATATATTCTTCAAATTATATACAAATATATTCAACGCTTTATTTTATCAAGCTGGCTACAAAATCACATGATATTAAAAAACTCAATGACTGACCTTGGCTAGCTGGCTCATTCTGTCACTTGCATCTCTGGATTTCCCAGGTGTCTTTGACAGATTGCCAGGCAAGGGATCAGGTTTGCATCCAGCCCACACTTTCAGATCATGCATGCCTTTACGTAAAGTTCTATTGCCAATATTTATAAAACAAAAAATGATGAACTATTCAGAATATAATACACTCCATATTGTCAAGAGAAAAAGCAGAGCCAGACTAAAGTCAGGCCTGCCTGCATAAGAAGAAGCACTAACCTCAACTCTTAAGAATGTTCTAAAATAATTTTTGAGACACAGGAATTTAAATCCATCTTCAAATAATGATAAAAGTTTCTGTATGCACAACAATGACTACATTTTATAAAAAAAAGTGACATCTGACATGGAGGTTGTTAAAATCATGCCAAAAAAAAAAAGATTCCAATTTACTGTTGTTCACATTCCATTCTTTTATATTTCTTATATAGTATGTTAGAGGAAGCCTGGAATAGACTGTGAAAGCAGAAAAGATTAATGGAAAAAAAAGAGAATGAAAATGTCTGAAGATACTATGCCAGCAAGCATGGTATGTGAAGAAGACATACAGCATTCTTCTTCTGTTTCTTCTTCTTTTTCCTTCTACTTTTTCTTCCAGTAAAATGTAAACTGCTTTTCCTGCCTGACTAACTGCATTTAACTCATAATGCGTCTTTCTTCTCATTCGTTGTATTACTTAATATGTTTTAAGTATATTTCCCTAGTGTTTTCAGAAAGTCCTTCAGTAGCAATTACCTCAATAGAACAACTCACCCCCTCTTTCCAAACACAGATATAGTTGTGCCCCCAATAGGAACTCTGCCTTCTATGCCATAGTAGTCCCAGATTGTTAAAGCCAAAACTGCATCTCTAGGCAGATCACTAAACTTGATAGGCAAAGTAAGCCACTCATTCCAGCTGTAAATAATAAGATGAACAGAAGTCAGTGACAAGGTTTCACTTACTTAAATAACAAAAGTAGCAAAGCACTTTATAATTTTGTTTCATTATACAGACTACATCCTGGCTATTTTACTGACTGAAATGTGGGTTGTTCTGCAACATGTTAACCTTCAGGGACTGAATGCATGCTGTCCTGTGAAATAATAACCTTCGATGACTGAATGTGTGCTGTTCTGTGAAATAATAACTTTTAATGACTGAATTGCACGTGTTGTAGTTTAACGTTATAACATCCAACAACTGAAGCAGTGTGTATTTATGTAAAATGATCACTTTCAGTAACTGAATATGCACAACCTCCACTGACTAAAGCAGACTGTGTATTTGTGTAAAATGATAACTTTCAATTACCAATGCAGTAATGATTTTTGTGTAAATTGTAACCTCCAATGATTTAAGCTGTACATGAATTTGTTGGTCTTATTTACCAAGATAGCAAATAATTGATCATTTCAAATACATTCAGCTGTGGTAAGTACCAACTTTCCCACCATATCTGATGGCCCAGGTATAACATGCACCAATAACTTAACATTTTTTAAAAGAAAATAATAATATATTAGAGGAACTTATTTATTATATTTCAATATAACATTACTTTTTTTCCCTTTACAATAACAGTGTTTTATCACACATCACAAAATTTTGAATTCTTTTTAAATAAGAGCATTTTATTACACATCTGATTAGTTTATTATACAGTATCATTCACTACAAAAAATATTTTAATTATGTGAAAGTTTAAATACAAAAGATAACAACATGCTTCTTCCTCATAGCCATGATCATCACCATATATGATACAAGGTAATATTTTTTTAGATAAATTTTTTTGGGGGAAAATGAATTTTATATGGTAGGACATTCAGTACATTTCAGTAGTGTTTGTTGTTATATTTCCATTTTTTGTATTGTTTTATTGCTAGAGCTGCTTTTGATATGTATTGTTTTTTTTGTTTTTTTTTTCCTAACCAGCGGCACTCAAGCTTTCCAGCCCTTTTGGCCCAATGACATGTCATTGCGAGGCTGGGGGGTCAGTGGACTTTCCTTCCAACCCGGTCAGGAGCTTTGCTCCTTCCCATCCACAGGGGGTTTATGTGCAGGAGCCGTTCCTTCAAACGCTGACGCTCGGGCTTGAACCTTGAAAACCTGGTCGCCAGTACAACGTTGTAGCCATTACACCAGCGCGGCTCCAATATATGTATTGTTAATATTATTATTGATCTGAATCGAGGTCATTGCACTCCAGACAAAGCCATAAGTGCTCAGTCTCCCTCAGCAAATGTCAAAGGTTATGAACGCTAACTGTTCCTGTTGCGCACTGGTTACATACACACCGGATGCATCCTCTTATACGTCCATCCCTGCTGGTCCTACATTTGATGCCTAATTCCAGCAATCTTAGCCTTCATGATTCATCGACTGCAGTGTCATTCTCTAATAGGCGATCATTAATTGCCACAAGTATGTCTCCCTTATCCATATCCAATGCACTTTCTATGGGTGCTCTTGACGCTAATCTGTCAGCTCTTTCATTGCAGTGTACCCTACATGACCAGGACAGTAGATCCAAATCAATTCCTGAAGATTTGAGGCTTCTATGGAGGTTTTCCATTCATGCCAGAGCCATCCACTTTGGACCTTCTGAAGCATGGATTGCGAGTCTAAAAAAATAACTGCCCTTGTTAATGAAGTTTCAGTCAGCCACAATGAGGCTGCAGTAGCTTTTTGTATTTAGGTTTCAAGAAGTTGCATAGTTTTAAGTTTTTGTTGTTTAACTAGGGCTGCTGCACTTCTCACTCTTTTGCAGCCAATACCAAGTTGAAGAGTCCTTGGTTCTTCTTCTTCTTCTTTCGTTCGCTTGAAATATATTGTCTATATCTGCAATGTTGTTTCTTGTATAAACTTCACTGTCTTTTGTAGTTATTTTCGAGCTCTAATTTTTTGCTGTAGCCGTCTTTTTTACTATTGACGCCTTCAGCATTCCAGTGCATTATTTTAAATGGTCTTTTCTTTGCTTGGCCAGTAGCTCTATTCTCATGCCTCCTGGCTCCCCGGGGCAATTGAGAAGGACCCCCAGTAGTAGGGGTTGGGCCCTTCCGAGGCAGAGGGCCCGGCACTGCGCCTGCCTGGGTGTCCGTCACAGGGCGAGTGCCATAACATTTTGCAGATATAGGCATACTTCCCATAGCGCTAATGCGTGGCATCCTGATTGCTGTGGTGCGCCTCTTGGCTGGTTGCCTCCGTCTTCAGCACCTTGACTTGCTAGGGCAGACTGTGGTCTTGCTCGAGTCTAGGAGGGCCTGGCCAGTCTTGGTTTTTCAGCCGCTGATGGCTGTACTTGAGCCCCATCTCCACGTCAAGGAGCTGGCCTTGATGGGGAGAGTCCTTGGTATTATCTACAATGTAGATCTAGGCTTTTCCTGTGGCTTTTCTGCCATTCCAAAATGTGCAGAGTTGAGGTCATGAGCTCCAGTTTCTCCAGCTTGGCTGGCATTTAAAGGATCGTCACATGTCATCCCAAGCTAGGAGTAAGAAACGCATGACATACTGTGCATGCCTCACTATTCAAGGGGGCTCTCCAATAATGCAGAGCTAAAATACTGTGCTCTGGTTCTGGGCTCTCCCAAGGAATTGCCACATCCAGCACAGAGCCACTTCTCAGCTCCCCCTGCCTATCACTGGGTCCATAGTGAGATCCTCTTGCATGCAGTCAACCAGGTCAAAGCCAAAGAATTACGTCAAGGGCTCAAGTGACTTCTCCAAGCTTAGTGTGCAATGCTGGGTTCAACACGTTTCACCACAGGGGGAATCCCTGGAAGTGTGTGGATGATTTCAAGAGTCAATGATGGTGCAATTAGCCTCACAGAGGTTCACTTCCATATACATACATACATACATACACGCACGCATGCACGCACACACACACACACACATATATATATTGTAGCATTGTGCATAGCTGGTGGTCATATAAGGATGACTCCAGATATGCCTCCATGCATATAGTTTTAAGTAACAGTTGTTATAGCTCATTTCTGTACTTTCTTTTCTTTGCTTTAGTCCCTGTTTATATATGTTTGACTTCTCTACATCTCTTGTTCGTGTCTGTAGCAGAATAAGGTTTTTTTTAAACTGTATTGCTGCGCTGTAAAAAAGAAATTCATGCCATTTTATGTTTATTGTTTTTTCTTAGTTATCTTTACAAGAAATTCTGAGTAATAGGTTGCTAAGGTGCCAAACATTTTTACAGCGGCACTAACTTTAACATATTTTATTTTAGTATGTTGTTCAAAGCGTCGTAGCTAAATGGTTAGAGTACTTTGTTCTCTTTGCAGTTACCAGGATCGAAATCAGATATTGCTGTACCCTAACATATGGCAAGGTTACCAAAAAAAGGTAATGTATGCTTTGCTAGGACATAGAAGAACAAAACTGCCTATGTTACAACCATAAGGTCTTCATCATAGACTAATGAACAAAAACAGCAGAGAAAAGATAGTTAAAATTAAGGTAAAATACATTAAAAATAAATGAAAATGATATGAGCTGTTAATGGAATATAATTTGGTTGCTCCTGTAAATCCCAGTAAAAACACTGTTGCTACTCTGCACAAATGTGTAAAACCTTATTAAGCTATTCAAACATAACTTGTACTGATCTGTAATGAAGAATACAGCATATTTATGTAAAAATTAACTTATTACACATAAGGAAGGGAAACCCGAGGCCTGTAAACAGTAAATTAATATGAAACAGTTGTCGCACGGAAGGTCCAGGGTTCAAATCCTGGGTAAGCCACTCACGTCTGTTGTTTTTCTGTTGTCTAGTGTTCTACTTCTTTATTTCCTATGAGTGCCTGATAACATACCTTTATATTTGTTTCAAATTAATTTACTGTTTACAGGCCTCGGGTTTCCCTTCCTTATGTGTAATAAATGTTTATACATTACCAAACCTACCCTCTGTCCTGTTCTCACTGTTCTAAGTCTACTATCATTTACTGGACACAGTATTAAGGTCCTTGTCTTGTTGGACTGGCCTATACTGCATGATAGGGAAACAACAGAAGTGAGTGCGTCATTAATAGGCTAAACTGCCCATGGTGGACTTCCGGTGTCGTGTATTGCGGTTCGCACTAATGACCTGTCATTGAAACCTCATTTATTGGTGATGCGTAGATGGCAGGGAGGATAGTGTGATTCGCTTGCATGGCTAGGCGGTGTTGTCGCACGGAAGGTCCAAGGTTCAAATTCTGGGTAAGCCACTCATGTCTGTTGTTTTTCTATTGTCTAGTGTTCTACTTCTTTATTTCCTACGAGTGCCTGATAACATACCTTTATATTTGTTTCATATTAATTTAAAAATTAACTTACTTCCACCTCGTAGTAAAAGATTTATATGATGTCTGTATGGGAAGTGTAATAGGCAGGCCATTGTTGAAGACCTGGACTGTCACAAACATGTCAGAACATTCTTCCTGATATGAGCCAGAGAAATAACCAATTGGGTTATCAAGCAAATCCTGATAGCTTGGTCTGTTCCTTTTTCCTTCCAAACTTCCTCTGTGCAAAGAAAAAAAAAAAAATGTGAAGATGAGAAACTGAAATGTAAGACAAATAAAATAATGGCTTCAAGGGAGAATAGAGTATTTTAATTTTTTTTACTCTGATTTAAAAAAAAAAAACTCATTTCACTCTCATAACACGGCTGTTTGTGCCCTATACCAGAGCGCTCTTTTAGTTTCGGTGACTGGAATTCTGACACCGGGTATAAAATTTTGTGTGCACCGTAAAAGACTATTTAAGTTTTTGGCGGGGAAAATCAGCTGATGTGTGAGTAAAATCAGTAAAATATAAATCATTACACACTCGTTCTGGATAAACACAGCGCTAAAATTCTTTTGTGTACTATAACTTTGTTCTGTGTTTTATTTTTGATTGCATTTTTATTTGTTTGAAATTAGTTTTGACGGAGTTACAGACTTTTGAAAACAGCGTCATCATTTAAGGAAATTCATAAAATAAGTAATCTTTTTATTAATTTAATATCTAAAAATCGGCCCATTCGTTTGAGTTTATAATTATAAAGACTTCTCGAAGGGAAGCTAAAGATTATTTCCACATACTTTTTTTTTTGGTTTCATATCTTGAGAATGTGTGGTAGTCAGTTTTGTGAGTGTGGCATTACAAGAACAAGCATATTGTCACCAGATTTTATAGCATTTAAATCCCTTTAAACGCATTCCTGATACCCACAAATCTTAAATAAGGTAGTAAAAAAATAACTTTTTGTAAAGCACCATCTGTTTTTGCATTTTCATTCATTTATAATGATATTTAGCTATGTATATAAGCGTCAGAAAACATGTAAAGCTATAGATAGATTACTTCCACATAATTTGATCTATCTTTCAAGTCTTGTTAATCTTCTATTTATAATATGAATTTTTTTTTAAATTGTGTGTGAGATAAGGACTGTTCCATTGGTGTTCTTTGGTAGACAATCCTGTGCACACGACGGCTGCCAGCGAATTCTAAGTAACTGTTTGTATATCTTCTTTCATTCACAGTTACAATGCAGGTAGTAAATTTAGAGAAACCAAATTCTAAATCTAATACCATCCTTTTATCAATGGCTAGAGTCAGAGATACATATGATAATTTAGAAATATTTATGAATGGCATGAAAGCTCAGATAGAGTCACTAAAATATTTAGAGTGGGATGGTAAACAAGTTGTTGTTTTCTTATTCGGGGATTATTTCCTTGTTTTGCTGGAGACACCACAGACATGGGTATATTCCTTGAGCTCCAGACAAACCAAACATTTTCATCAAAGACATCCAGAGAGCATACAACTTGCAAACCAAGAAGTTTGGCCATGTTGATAAGAGATTACAATAGATATATGAAATATGGGAAAGGGAATAAAAGGCAAGTGGCACATTACCATAATTGTTTACACAAACCAATGTTAGAGATTGAAATTGAAAATGTAGCTCCTCCTTAC
Organism: Oreohelix idahoensis; assembly: GCA_024509875.1. Lineage (NCBI taxonomy): Eukaryota > Metazoa > Mollusca > Gastropoda > Stylommatophora > Oreohelicidae > Oreohelix > Oreohelix idahoensis. Next base: position 281,772 of record JAMPIV010006730.1, read on the forward strand.
CTTCATATTTTATTAGGCATTGTTTTGAAACACCACAGACTTCTAGAACAGGTAGCTGATACAATAGATGCAAAGATATCTGAGAATTCGCAAGAGATACATGCAAACATTAGTACTTTTAAGAACTTGAAGAGATTTAGTAGGAACTGGAAATAGGCAGAAGAATTAGGAGCTAAAATTGAATTTTTCAGGTAGGTATTGAACTTTGTGAGGATAAGGAGGAGACAGATAATTTTAAAGTTAGACTTGAAAATGCACAAGATGCGCTGGCCAAACTTCAGTTTCAAGATCTGTGTACTAGGTCTGGTCCAGTTTGCTCACACATGGACAAGGTACTAGCCAAACACAAAATCATACAACAGGCTTATAATAGCAGAGCATTTATAGGGAATCACTGCCACAGATATCTCACACAAAAAGTTTATAAAGATCTTACAAGAGCAATCATTACACAAACACTGAAAATTACAGACAAACAAGATATAACTAACATAGCTTTTATTGCCCAAGAACAATTCAACTCACTGAAAGAAGCATTTGAGAAAGTACACAACAAAATATCACACAGTAAACCAATTAGTAAAGAATCAATAACAGCATCGATAGAGACTTATATGTCTTTGTTCAGAAAGCTATTCCCTAGTAAGACAATTCATAAACAGCACATATTAGAAAAACATTGCGCAGACTGGATCAGAACTCATGATGTATGATTGAGATAATTGTTAGTTCTCATGTTCTGGGGACAATTGGGTGTGTTATTTTAAGGTTATAAATGTGGACATGCAATTTAAACTTTCAATAATTAATGTTTGACGCATGAAACCAAAACAAATCTTTGATATCCATTTTCTGCAGGTTTTCTACTTTTGATTTCTGTAATTTGTTATGCATGTTGATTGTGACCGATTTAGTGAAAATTGGATTATAAACAAACCATAACAAAATATAAAAAAAACGTAAATTTTACACTATTTCAGACTATTATATCTTCTGTTCTAATTGTGATAAAATGTTTGTTCTTGTTCTAAAATTTACTCTAACATTTCTAGTCTAGCTTTACGCAAAATTAAAGCCGGTATTTATAATAAAAAAGTAGCCTAAAAGCATTAATTAAGCCCTATCAAAAGTAAACATCGCCACATGTTTTTCCCATTAGGAAGCTGACCACGTGACCTCTGTCAAGTGGGCTATAAATATCGCGGTCGGGGAAAAAGGGGAAATAACTAAAAGATCGCTCGCAAACAGCCGTGATAAATGTAAAACACAAATTTCATGACAGTGATGAATTTGCTTTTTTCTGCGATCAATACACAACTGTAAAGTATTGTTTTGATATTCTGTCACTTATGTCAAACTTCATCTGTGTCTATTAATTGTTGTTCTTTATTGTTTAACTCATTAGCATTTCATCTTTCTGTTTTGATCACTACTTTAGAATTTAGTCCATTAAAATTTACGTTTTTGAGTAAATTTTGATCAGTCATTTTTTTCATAAATTTGTAAGCACAATAAAAATTCTCATCAGACAAGGTGTCACAGCCTCGCCTGAATAACATTAGTCATGCCTTACTCAAGGCACATATGCAGAAAAAAGTTGTCCAAATTAGACTAATATAAGCTAGATAGCAAAATGACACAAACAAGCGGGTTGAACTTAAGAAGTGTCATGTGATCCTTATGTGCCATCCAAATAAGTCACCCATGTAGATGGAGTTGGGATTCTTGAACCCCTTATTACTGCGTCTCTGAATTCGTTTTAAGGCCGTATAGAACACCTTCCCACTGTTCTTCATTTCAACCCAAACAAGTCCTCTTGCTTCGTTACATAACAGATTCCGCATCTGTTCTAAAATCTACACACAACTTTCTACGTTTGACCTTACATTTTAATTTCAAAATCAGCATCAACTTCAGCACTGTAGATGTAGTTAAAACGGCCATAGGCCTCTTCGGCTTCCATTCTACCAATAATCAAAGTATGGATTAAGCTTCTTCACTTGGGACATCTGTCGCTTCTAGTCACCGCCCATATTACTCTGTGTTGATTTAATGTAGCGTCAGCGTTATCTCCCTTGAGTAAACGAAGTTCAAGGTTGATGGCACCGTGTCATGCTTATTTCGGTGTTAAAAGTAAAGTGGGCAAGTATAAAGAATACCGAGGATGTCCTGGAAGCCACCATTGCTGTAAACGAAGTTTATTCCTCATTTTAGTTTTTTTTTTTTTAAAGTCCACTTTCTTTGGACATGATATTAGAAGAATGCTGGAATATATCGTGACAGTTAGGACAGATTGAAGGAAAAACATATAGAGGACGTCAAAGAGAGATGACGCTGGACAATTTGACATCATGATGTGGAAAGAAGTCGACAACAGCACTAGTAAATAAACATGAAGACTGGAATCTGTCGAGAGACGTGATCGCCTACGCAACCAGGCATGGTACTTGAAAAAGAAATGTCGGCAATTAAAAATATATTCTAAAATTATAATAATAATAATAAATTCTTTAAGCACCAAACACGGCGCATAAGGCAGAAACCAGTGCTCTCCAGGTTGTTCGTTGTGACGCCACTCCTCTTAGCTCTTGCACATTGTTTAATCCCAACGTTCTTCCTTCTCTTATTATTGTTCTTCTAAGTGTTTCTTTTGGTCTTCCTTTTTTCCTCTTACCCTCAGGAACCCAAGTGAGCGCCTGTAGTGGTATTCTGTTGTTTTGCATTCGTAGGACATGACCGATATATGACCATCGTCTTTTCCTTATATAGTCGGAGACATATTTCTGCCTAGAGTCTTCTCTTATTTGTCGATTAGTCTTGAATTCTTTCCAACTGATGTTCATGAGTTTTCTAAGACATTTGTTCTCGAATGTATTCAGCTTGTTCTCCAATGATTTTGTTATTTTCCAACTCTCACAGCCGTATGTTAACACTGAGATAACATTCGAATTAAACAGACGAAGCTTGGTATGTATATTCAATGATCGTAATTTCCAAATGTTAGATAATCTATTGAAGGCGCTAGCTGCCAAAGCAATTCTAGTATGGATTTCTCTGGTTGTGTCACCATCCTGAGTCATTTTACTGCCTAAATAATTGAAACTTTCAACTTTCTGTAGTTTTTCCCCGTTCAAGATGATATCAAAGGTCTCGTTAGAAAAGTTCATAGCTTTAGTTTTAGAGGCATTTATTTGGAGACCTATTTTAACCGAGAGATGACACAAATTATTTACTGCTTCTTGGGATTGTCTGGGTGTTGAACTTAAGAATGCTAAATCATCTGCGAAATCCAGGTCCCCCAGGAATTTTCCATTTTATACCTAATTGTTCATTGTGGGTATAGTTTCTCATAACCCAATCAATAGCTATTCCAAAAAGTAATGGTGACATAATACAGCCTTGTTTCACCCCTGTTTCTACTGTAAACCATTCTGTATTCTCTTTATTTGTTCTAACACAACATCTTGCATTGTCATATAGCGCTTTGATTATATTCACATATTTTGTTGGAAAACCATAGATTGTAAGTATCTTCCACAATGATGGGCGGTGTAGACTATCAAAGGCTTTTTGAAAATCGACGAAGGTGATAATAAGTGGCGATTGCATTTCCACTGATTCTTCTATAATTGTTCTTAGTGTGAATATTTGATCAATACATGATCGTTTCGGCCTGAAACCCGCTTGTTCTTCTCTGATCTTTTCGTCAGCATGCAATTTAAGTCTTTCTAACATCATGCAACTTAATAATTTTCCAGGTACTGATAGTAGAGATATACCACGCCAGTTATTACAGTCTGATAGATCACCTTTCTTCGGTAACTTTACAATAATACTGTCTTTCCATTGTTGTGGTGGTTGTTCTTCTCTCCATACTTCATTTATAATATCTAAAATTCTCAAGAGGTTGTTGTCATTAACTGCTTTTAATCATTTCCCCTGAAATTTCGTCAACTCCAGCAGCTTTAAAATTTTTTAATCTTTTAACGGCTTGTTTGATCTCGTCCAGCGTGAATTCATCGCAAGTTATTGGCAAGGTGGTTGTGGGTGTTTCATTATTAAAATCAGGTGTTTCTGTTGGTGGTAGTCTGTTTAGTACCTCCATGAAGTGCTCAGCCCATCTCTTCATTTGTTCTTTTTCTGTTGGTATTGAATTCCCTAATTTACCTTTAACAGGTGTTTCCATAGCAGTAGGCTGGTGACATAGTTGTTTTGTAATTTGATAAAGGCACCTGCTATTACCAGTTCTTGCAGCATTTTCAGCTTCTACGGCCAGTTCATTGATGAAATGTCTTTTATCTCTTCGAGTTTTTGTCTTCACTTCTTTATTTAACAAGTTATAAGTTAGTTTGCAAGATTCAACTGCATTATGTGTACTTGCCGCTAGTAGTTTAAGTTTTGCTGTTTTCCTTTCTTGTATTTTATCCCAAGTATCTTCTCTCATCTATTTTTTCTTTTTATGTACTAGGTATCCGGTGGTCGCTACAGCAGCTTCTGTCATTGCTGTTCTCAGTTGTTCCCATTTAGTATCGATTGTCTTGGTGGTGATATCGTTGTCAATTTTGCCTAAAGCATCGAAATAGTTGTTCATTTTGACATTATTATATTCCTCCTTTATATCATTTGATTGCAGTCTGTGTACATCTATTCTTCTATTTTTATTCGGTTGGTATAACTTCTTCAGTTTAATTCTCAGTTTAGCTATGCAGAGGTTATGATCGCTTCCGATCTCTGCACCTCTGTATGCTCTGACGTCTTGAACTGATGAGCGAAATTTTGCGCTTATGCAGAAGTGATCTATCTGGTTCTTAGTTCTGCCATCAGGTGAATTCCATGTTATCTTGTGGATATTCTTATGTGGAAAGATGGTGTCTGCCACAACGAGGTTTGATATTTCACAAAGTTCTAGAAGTCTTTCGCCATTTTGATTCATACAGCCTATGCCATGAGTACCGAGATATCTTTGTACTCCATCGTTGTTGTCACCTACTTTGGCGTTAAAATCGCCCATGACTGCTATTATGTCATGCTTGGGTATTGTGTTGATGGTACTTAGAAGTGCTTCATAGAAGTCATCTTTTGTGGTATCAAGAGCGTCGTTAGTTGGTGCATAACATTGTACAATTGAGAGCTTGAAAAATCTTGTCTGAAATCTAGCTAATATTAGCCTCTCATTAATAGGTACCCAGCTGATAAGCGATGCTGCTGCTTTCTGTGTCATTAAGATGGCTACTCCCTCTGTGTGACGATTATCATTACTACCAGCGTATATAATTTGCTTTTTTTCTTCTGAAATATATTTTATGCCCTTCCCCGTCCATCTACACTCGCTGACACCCAATATGTCCAACTTATAATTTTCCATTTCTTTAAATTACAGTCATTATATAACTTTATTTTAACCCATCAGAGGCTGAGTGGTTGTCATGAGTTGACTCAGAATGTTCTAGCGATCTGGCTGCCTAAACGCGCCTGTTTCTTATCTCTGAATTTTGTCCGTACATCACGTCACTTACTTCTTCCTTCCACTTTTCCTACACGTGTTTAAAGGCTAAGCAGTTTTCTTTCTTGTGCAGTTAGTTGCTTCAGTAATCGTCAATTTTCATCATCATTTCATTTATATTCTCAATCTTCCACCATCATCTCCAGGGTTGCCTTTCACCGATTCAAATTTCTTCGCTTCTTTTAATTATGTCTCATATTTTGACAGTATAATCCTCTCTTGTGTATCTCAACTAATGTGTTGCAAACTTCCTCTCTTTTGCCGTAAACTGCGACACGGTTAGCACTGACATCATCAAGTTGGTTTGGTTTTTTGAAGGATCATCTTCATTGCACATGGACAACTCCATCAGTGCTCCGATCTCCTCCCTTAGATCACACAAAGAGGATATCAGCACAGTGCATGAACACCGAAGCACCAGCGAGAAGCCCAATGTGCGAAAACAGTAATCACACATTCTATACATATTTCTGTGGTGGGTAGCTTTCCTAATTTGTCAATTTTGCAAGAGCAGCGGCCATATGGCCCACTATTTAAGATTTCCAATTGCCGAGGAATTTTTAACGTGCACAACTTGCACAAGGGACCTCCAATTTTTTTCGCCCTTATGCGAGAAGGCTAGGCATCCGATCTCACTACCCAGGAGATCAGGGGGAAGTATTACATCATTAGGAACCACTGGTTCTGAAATAAATTCCATAATTATATTCCTTGTACTGGGAGCGAACCCGGTACCTTTAATATTAGAGGTGGATGCCATACCTCTTAGCCACTCCGACTCCAACATAATAGGTGAAAAATGAAACCAAGCAAACATTTTTCGCCATTCTATCAAAGTAAGATTTTTTTTAAAGGTATGTTTTAAAGAAACAAAATGCGACGCTTGTAGTTTTCATTCATTTGTGTCTTAAGAGGAAAGAAACGAATATCGGGGCATCTGAAGAGGCAAAGAAAGCATAGACCTTATATACCCAAAAGTGCGTCCCATAAGGCGACTAAAATGAGATATTGCATGGGGTTAAAAACCTCATCATGTAAAGCTAACTGCTACAGAAACAACTGTTGCAATAGCATGTGAATGCTTGGTGCATGTTTCCTGCAAAGGGAACAATTGCACTGATGGTTCCATGCTCCATAAGGAGCGCAAAGAAAATGGTGAATGATGATGTCTTCAAAAATTCCTTTTTGTTGCACTTTTATATAAACGTTAGATTACATATTTGTTTTCTGTGAAGTTTAGTCAACTTTTAAACGTGAACTTTTATATAAACGTTAGGTTACATATTTGTTTTCTGTGAAGTTCAGTCAACTTTTAAACGTGAACTTTTATATAAACGTTAGATTACATATTTGTTTTCTGTGAAGTTTAGTCAACGTCTAAACGTGAACTTTTATATAAACGTTAGATTACATATTTGTTTTCTGTGAAGTTTAGTCAACTTTTAAACGTGAACTTTTATATAAACGTTAGATTACATATCTGTTTTCTGTGAAATTTAGTCAACTTTTAAACGTGAACTTTTATATAAACGTTAGATTACATATTTGTTTTCTGTGAAGTTAAGTCAACTTTTAAACGTGAAATTTTATATAAACGTTAGGGAGCCGCGCTAGCGTAGTGGTTACAACACCGCTCTGGCGACCGGGTGATACAGGATCAAACCCGGGCGACAGCATTTGAGGATTTTTCGTCGACCGGGATTTGGACTGGATTAACTCGAGACCTGGCGAGGACATTTGAAGGAGTGTCGTCGACCAGGGACTGGCGGCTCCTGAGCCGACCCAGCTGCAATGGGTACCTCCGAAATCGGAGAGTATTTGCCTGAATGGCGAGGGACACCTGTCTCTGTACAAGAAATAAAGGGATACTCACGTAAAATCAATGTCAGGTTAGACACACAAAAAAAAAATAATAATAACCTGAGATTTCGCCTCGAGTATTAGCGGGCGTACAAAAAAAAAAAAAAAAAATATAAACGTTAGATTACATATTTATTTTCTGTGATGTTTAGTCAACTTTTAAACGTTCATTTTTATCAAGTTTAGATTACCGTACACATTTGTTTTCTGTGATGTTTAGTCAACGTTTAAACGTTCACTTTTATATAAACGTTAGATTACATTTAGTCAACTTTTAAACGTGAACTTTTATATAAACGTTAGATTACATATTTGTTTTCTGTGATGTTTAGTCAACGTTTAAACGTTCACTTTTATATAAACGTTAGATTACATTTTTGTTTTCTGTGAAGTTTAGTCAACTTTTAAACAATGCGGCCAGTGTGTTTCAGTTGCCTGCAAGGGGGAGTAAATAAAAGTAAACACTAACCTACCGTGCATGTCGTAAGAGGTAGCTAAGGAGCGCTGAGCATGTGACTTACCTCCATCCTGTAGTGGCTTTAAGCCACAAAAACGTTAAAAAAAGTACTGTTAGCTGCTGGCACTCGACAGGAGGACTCAGCATGTGTTTGTCGAAGGCCTATGCTCATAGGAGAGCTAAAGACATTGATTTATTGATTTAAAAGAAAGGATTATCAGGGATAGGGGTGTTCCAAGATCGATACCATAAAAGGTGCCCTCTCCACCCGTATAACCCATCCCGAAATGCTTTACCAAAATAATGCTACTGGTTTTACTCACTAATAATAAGGTATGGTTAGTGGCTCCAAATGAGTTTGCATCTTTTCGCATGTTGTTTTGTTTCTCCGTACAAGGTGTTCCACATATCTCGCCTCGGAGGAAGGAGCATTTTCCTAGCATCATCGAGTGTTAGGCACTCAAAGATGGTAGTCAACAGTTTCGTAGGGATAGTTACATAACTGGCACTATGGAGAGTGTTGTGGTTTGATTCTGTTCAAGTGACAGTTGAGTTGTATAAGTTGTGTGCTGAGCCGAAAAATGATGCTCTGATCCCTCCTTGTAAGATGTACGATGTTGTCATTAGGATCAGGACCGGCCATAAGCTTGTAAACCTCTCTCCCAGTGTTTCCCATGGCCCATCTGTTCAACCAAGTTTCTTTTTTAATACTAATTTTTAAAGTAACTATTATTTAAATTAACAATTAATCTTAGGGCCCTGAAGGATGATGATGATAAGTCTGCCATACTCCGTTTTGTAAGTGTTTCATAAAAGGACCAACTTATTATAAGACGATTAAGTTGAGGCACATTAATCATTTTTCTACATATTTTTCTACATACTTCCTGCAAGGGGACTAACCGCACTGGTGACCTCATATTCCTCAAGGGACATAAAAGAACAATGGTGATATTCATTCATCATTCATTACCTTCAATATTTCTTTTAAGAACATTCACACCAAGCCCGCCTACCCTGTACGATCCTTTCAAGACGTTTCAATGTCTTCTTTGTCAATTTCATGTCTGTCCCAAAATTCCTTATTCGTGTGTTTTCGGTCTTCTTCAATACAGTACTCTTATCCTGTGGATTTCAGAATAAGTACTATCTTGTAAGTCTATCTTCAATACGGTATTCTTATCCTGTGGATTTCAGAATAAGTACTATCTTGTAAGTCTATCAACTGGTTTTCTCAACGTGTGTCATATCCAACGCCAGTGTCCTCTTCTCACCCGGCGATATGTTGAATCCTTATTCTTCACAGGTTTAACGTTTCTTTAATAATGCTCTGATAGTTCTAATTTGCAAAATTACATTTGGAATAGAAACGAATTTTTGTTCTTTTTTATTTTTATTAAAACTGGCAAATATCCACATCATAATGAAACTCTCCCAGAAGACTTTTTTTGATCCATGAGAACGTTGGCTTTCTAGACAGGTTGCTTTATTTGAAATATTAACAAAACAACAATATGCACCATCGCTGACATATTTAATATAAAACATGCACGACAAATATAGTTTGTAATGCATCGTGCATTAAAAAATATATTGAATTTATAATATGGGCAACAGAATTCCATAAAAACTTTGACACTGAATGAAAAGCGGTATGACTAAATTTGTTCATCGTGTGCATATGTTTATGTAGGCATGAGACATGTACTAAATGAACAAAAAGTGTTCACTCGTATTAGCTAAAATTTTTCTGTTTCACGTGATGACTGAAATTCTAGTGTGGGATGTCGTAGCAGTACTTAAAGTTTTGGTTACCTTGCGTGATGACGTAGACAGAGAACCGAGTTTATTTTATGATAAGATGTTGTCAGTAAATTTAGCTCTACCACACTTTTACTCATGTCAAAACACATCACTGTTGCGTGAGTTCTTGCATCAAAGAAGGGCTAAGCAGAAACAGTTGCTCTCAATTCCATCAGGTCAGGATTTTACATTTGTTTCTTATCGTTTACGTCAGACCCAGCAGACTGACTTCCAATGCAAGAGTCGACAAAGCAGATGTGACAATCTTTAGGTGATGATGTTTTGGTGTCTGCCGATGTCAAGTACACGTTTGCAAGTCTGCAGTATTCACCTATGTCTGGTTGTGCGTAACGAGCCGCACATAGTGCTCTTGGTTTAGATGGTTGTCCCCACTTTGATCCAAGACAACTCGCATGAAAGTGTGAACTCTTTGCATTTGACCTGGTCGTATTCGGCGCTGTCATCTTAAGTGAGGAATTTGAAAATGATACCTGCTCTCTGGATTCATGTAAGGCGGAAAAGTGTGCCTCTGGAATTGTATTTTCATTTTTACTTTTACATGTTTCTCCTTTTTCATTTTCTTGCGTGTTACTTAAACCATGAGCAGATATTTCCCATTTACTCTTGTTATCTCTGAAATTACAACAGTCCGTTAATAATATTTGGTGGCTTAAGCTTGGGTTTTGAGCGTGGTGACGTGGGAAATGCCCGTCACATGTTCTTTGCCCTTCGTGCATTGATACATTTTCGTTCCGCTCGGTTTGCCATGCAGACCAATTCTGTGACGTCGGCTGTATATCTCTTGCGTGGCTGTGATTGACATTGTAGTGGTGGGTGTTATCGTTTTTGTTCACGTAGTACCACATACGCTTTTGGACAATGCTGAAAACAACAGGCATACAACTTATTATCAGTACAAGTTTGTTTATCCCAAATCTATAATCACAAAACTAACTTCGATCGGTAGAGCATCAAATGTGGCATACATAAGTTCTAGACATATTTTTAACATAATAGTTTTTAAAACAAGCCATTACAAGTATAGACAAAATATTAAAAAAAATTATGGATCCACTTTCAAATATTTTGCCAAATGCACTTTAAAAAACAAGTCAGAAAATAAGTATCTATACATTAGATTGCGTAGAATAAAAGTGGATGGCCAGTAATGTTGTCACTAATCAGTCATTCGTCATAAAGGTAAAGGTAATCCCACAGCAGATACTACCATTGGGGAGTGAAGTGTTAGAGGTTTCACCATACTAGGTCCAGCATCGAGAGGTGGGGTGACCAATTCCCTTCCTCGCTGCCTTTCCTTCCCTAACTCAAAGTCAGATACCCACTTACATCTGGGTAGACTGAAGCGTGTCGGTACCATGATTCGAACCTGGCACCTTTGCCGCGAGAAACCAGTTCTCTAACAACTCTGTGTTATATCTTTAAAAAAAAATTGTCACACGGTAATGATGATGATGATGATTATTGTGTATTTATGGTAAGGAATGGAGTGGTTCAATTTGTAAAATATATAGTGCTTGTTTTATTTTATTTGTTTTTTTTTTAAATAAATGGAATGTACTCAGCTTTTAGTGATTACTCGTCAGGTCTAGCAAAGCAACCTGAGTTAACGTCGGTCGAAGAAATAGAGTGAGAGTAAATCACGTGAGAGGTCAGGAATGACAGAAAGTTTACACGGCCTAGATCCTCTCAGCCGTAGTACTTGATTTCCAAATGATATTATTCCCTAGAATTGAAGCACCATTCTTCAATTCACAATTGAAGCACCATTCTTCAATTCACATCTCGGCCAATAGAAATCTTGAGAGAAAGGGGAGTAAAGACCCTCTTTAATAGTAGATACTATATTTGTCAAACTGGTCAAAACTTTAGAGGTGTCACTACACAACGCAACCACCGTCCTTTTCAGGGCGAACGAAGAAGAAGAAGAATTTCTGGTTGTGTACCATAAAATAAACCATTTCCATTCATTGTAGCTGCATATCTTACACAAGATTTTGTTATGATGTGGGCTAACATATCATACTTTATATTTGATTTTAATATTTTTTATTCCCAAGCAAAGAATCTATGTAGTCTCATTAATGTGTCTTTCTCAATCAAGCTAACATTCAGCTGGCAGTGATGCAAAAAGAAGTTCGGTATTTTTGTTACTTTCATTAATTTAATCATTAACATTTCGGTAATATAAGCGTACCTATTGCCATGTTTATATCGTCTGCAGTTGGCGCTGATGTACTCCTGCCGCAGTCGGTCGTGATCTCGCTCAAGGGCACGCAAAGCCTGACGGGTAATCTTGTGGAACACCTTCTCAGTGTCCCTCTGTGACGTCAGCTCTACAACTTGTTCCTTCATCTTATCGTAATCCACTCTTTTTTTCTCAAGTTCATGTCTGTTGTTTTCTATGGATGAACTGAAAAAAAAAGGCAACAGAAAACGTGAAGCTACGATTACATCATTATCACACAAGCCTTTATATACTAGCTAGGGTGGAGGGAGAAACTACACTTACTTACTTAGTCGTTCCCCTTCTACCGTGAGGTGTAGAGGTTAAGAAGAGAGAGCGCCAGACTATCCTATCGGCTGTCTTCCTCCTGGCCTGGTTCCATTCTAGTCCTCGGTCCTTCAAAGATTGTCTAATGTTGTCCTCCCAGCGGACTCTGGGTCGTCCTGGGGGTCTGGATCCCTAGCTCTTTGTTTCCCATGCTTGTCGTGGGAGCCGATCTTCTCCCATTCTGCAGACATGGCCAAACCATCTTAGTTGGTGTCGTGAGAAATTCTAATCCACATATATAAATTAAAAAGTAAATGTAAAGCCTAACAAATAAATTCTATAAAAGGAAGAAGAATGGTAAAGAACAGTGCTGTCACACTTATTAGGAAAGATGACATTAGATGGATTTACGTTTGAAAACATGACAGTACCCAGACTCCCTTGAACAGGAGGTGGTAGAAAATGCACATTTTTGCAGCCACCTTCCTTAGGGCTTGCTGACACAGAATATGTTAAGTGTTACGCAAATAGTCCAGGAATTAATAAATTATAGGCAAAAGAAAATAATGAGGGTGTCAGACAACCTAAAAACTCGGAGTCGCTCAGTGGCAGAATTTTAAACCACCATTGTACGGAAATAGGCCACAAGTTACATTTGAATTGATTGGATGGAATGATATGTAAGGCTAAACACGATTAGTCGGACTATAAATGCTATCTTTTGTTGTCAAGGGAGACGGAAGTAAGAGTACTTTTTTTCAAACGATGGGGTAGAAATGGCCTGATTGGTTAGGTCTGTTAATATAGTTAATTGATAGCGTTAGTTCGAGACCACTAGTTCAAATAAGCTTGATAAAGCAACAGTGCGTTGAAGCCAGCTCATATTTTTGCTAAATAAAAGCCTGGAACATAAGCAGATGGGAATTTGTGCCAGTATTTGTGCCAGAATTCATTGCTAGTCAACGTATCTGTGTTTATTTCCATGAATTGTGGTAGGCTGAAATATTTGATCTCTTTTTAATGAAAATTGAATGTACATTGATAATTTATGTCTGTATATATGTGCAGTTCAGTAGCGAACATGAGACAAGGCCTATATCTATATATATATATATATATTGCTCCAACCTGAACAGAAGGTGTCGGAGAAAAGTCAAACTACATGGAATTACCACATAGTACACTGACACCTACCTTATGACATGGAAGGAATTATAGCTGAAAGTGCAGAGGCGTAGTAACCGTTAGGGAGTTTAATACTGGAGTAAGCTGCTTCAGAAGAAGATAGCAGTTAAACTAAAGCTCTGAACTCTGTGTTTGTGATGTATTGTGCTCAGTCTAGCCAGATAGTATAAATTGGTTCTGAAGTAGGAGGTACATCCTTCTTGTTTCAGGGACTGTGGTCCTAGTTATTGAAGCCGCACCTGGTCTGAGCGTTTGCTGAATCCAGAGGCTGACAGCATACTCTTGGGTCCCTATAGTAACCAGTGAGGTGTCTTCAGAAACAGTGAATAGTCTAATAAGAATCTATCTTGAAGAACAAAACCAGTATTACCTCATATTACCACATCACAACTCACACACATAGATTACTAATATTGTATGTCAATGCAAAGACCACATTTATATCTGTGTACATAATATTTGTAATTACATGTTATAATATTGCCTGGTTCACTGTGTAGTGGAATCAGGATCACTATTGTAGAAAAAATCAATACATCTGTATATATCTGAAATTTATCATTGAATCTTTTAAGATAGTCTTCTAGAGTGTTGACTGTTTGTGAGTGTCACAGTATTGTCAAGTATGGTAGAATAATTAAATTGTTTATCTGTTTGTTGTTGTGGTGACTTACACTTCATCATTTGCATAACCCTAGACATATAACGTTGCCAACACAATATTCCAGAATAATTCTGACTGAGATATAAATATGTGGCAGTAAGTAAGGTTATCTGTAAAACACTACACATATTAGATACAGATACCTTCACAGCTGATCTCAGTCAGTACACTAAGTCCCTATAAATATTTATATCATCCCACTTTACCACAGTTGGGACTGTTCTACTTGGGTCTGCAGGGGGTGGGATTTTAGGCCTTGACGTGTCGTCTGGTTGCGGACCATGTCTCTTCTTGTTACTTCAACCACCTTCCTCAGATACCTCATTTCTGAGGTCTGGATCTGGCTTTTGTGGGTTTTAGTCATTGCTCATGACTCGCATCCATATGTCAAGACTGGGACATAGGTGGAGCTGTATACAGCCATCTTCGTTTTGTTAGCAACCTCTCTCTTGCTGAGGAATCGTCGATTTATGGCCTGAAAAAGTCTCACAGCTGCTGCTTTTCGAGTGGCCAACTCTTCTTTGATGCCTCCCTTTCGGTCTATAATAGCTAGCTCCGAGGTATTTAAAGTGGTCGACCTGCTCCAGGACCTATTCTCCCAGCTTAATCTGATGTCTTCTTTCTTCTCGTGATATCACCATGGATTTTGTTTTAGAGCTGCTTATGACCATCCCTCTCTTCTCCAGCTCTTCCTTCCAGACTTGCAGGTTGGATTGGAGATGTGCCTCTAATTTAGCAATCAGGGCAACATCATCAGCAAATGCCAGCTCTGAAATACAGACCTGTCTCATCTTCCAGTACCCCACTGAATACGTTCTTGTTCTCTCCTTACATGCCTTGATGACATCCTCCATGAGAAGTACGAAAAGATAAGGTGACAGGATATCACCTTGTCTTTCACCAGTGGTGATCCTGAACTCTTCTGACTTATGGTTTGCCGTCCTCACATAATTTATGCAAGACTTGTAGAAGCTCTGTATAGCATGAATCAGAGGTGCTGGAATGTTCTTCCTTGCCAAACAGTCCCAAAGTTTGCTCCAGGGGACCCTGTCAAACGCCTTTTCCAGATCGATGAAACAAAGATGGATCTCACTCTTTGTCACGAGAGGTTTGGATGTTACTAAAATATAGGCTATCCTGGACAATTAGGTGTATCAGAGGATACCAGGATAGTGCCAGATAAGTGACTGGTCTTAAAAGAAATACCCCCTTCTCTGAAAAGAGTAAGGGTGTATCGACATCAAAGTGGGGTCAAGCTATGTAAATCTACAGGAATGATGATAATGTTTGGTCCTGAAGATCTATCTGCTACCTCTCAAGATCCCAGATTGATTAATAATTATATTATTGTTTGTGTGGCTAATTATCTAGGGGTAAATTAAATTATTTTTATGTAATAACTATCAAACAGAACATTGACTTAATTACAATAATTAAGTAAGACTGAATGATGGTATGTACAATTTATTGTTCCTAAACCTGATTTCTTTTGGTTAGGAAAAACTTAAATCATGTTATAAGATATTTACAAAATGAAATAAATAAGATGGAATGTTATCCATAAACTGGCAAAAATATGCTGTTATGTGTGATATATAATTCTATGTGAACTAAAAAGTAAATCGTCACAAGGGAGAATAGTGCGCGAAATGAAATGTGTAAACCACTCATTGTCATCTAGTTTTCTATCTAATGTTAAATTAAGTGATAAAATACTTTCATTTGCTGTGAGATCGAGGTTACAG